>QXTE01000767.1:0-57044 GCA_003942145.1 Platysternon megacephalum
GCAATACCAGCTTCAGATTGCATCATTCATTGTTTTGCCAAAAAGCAAGTACTGTCCAAACCCAGTCAGAGATTTATTCATAGATCAAGTCAAAGATGTATTTTAGTCATTTCTGGTTTAAATTGAGATCTCTTCCCTTTATAACTCACTTATCCTCCGCCATTCCCAAGTCAAGGGTCGTATATACTGACCCAATAGCATATCTTGAAAACTAGAGCCAGTCAACAATTTTAAGCATCATTTTCGTTCTCAGTGACCCAGAATTAGTAAAGTTTGACTACATTTATTTCAGAAGCATTTTGGCTGTAGAGCAGTGTAATGGCCCAAGAAAAGAGAGAGGACTTTGGAGGGAGTTTTTTTTCCCTCTTTCCATGTCCAGTTGTCCAAGATGCTACTCCCCCAATTCCACCAAAGACAAGCCCACATCTTCCCTGACTCATTGAGCTTCCCACAGCTTCATTGACTCAGTTCTGAGTAAAAAGGAGATAAGACAAAAATGTGTAAGTAGAAACAGCAAGCTCTTCTTTCTCCGCTTACCATAATATTTCTCCAGTTAACACTCCTGCTCAGTAAATACCATGAGATAGATTTTCAAAAGCAGCTAAAGGATTTAGAAGCCCAGGTGCTTTTGAATATCTCCTTCACAGTTTTTATTAACCAGGAGTAACTGTGTGGGACTTTGAATAGGACTTAGGCTCCTGCATTGCTTAGATGTGTTTGAAAATTGTACCATGTCCCAGCGGAACTTGAGCTCCTAAATTTCCTATTTTTTGAAAATCTCCCCATGTAGTTTAGTGAGCACCTGGGTGAACAGGAACCCAGCTATCCCCAAGAGGTGGTGGGACTGGTTGCAGAAAGGGGGCAAGGCTGGGACAACCAGAGAATACTCAGCATCAGGACATCTTCACTGCTACCTTGGACAGTGTCTGGGTGGCCTTGTAACATCATCCCCATGAGCAACAATGGCTCTGTGTGATTTATGAGATGGCAAGGCCTACTAAGCTTAGTTTCTAACCATTGCAGCCTGGCTACCCCAAGTATTGAATGGGATTTGGGGAAAAGATTGGGTAGGTTGATGGAGTGATTTAGGTGAAAATCAGAGGCAAGTTTTATAGGGACCGAGGGTATGAAAGAAGGATGGAACACCACATCGTGTGGTCAGCAATGACATAACAGATCTCACAGATTCTCTAAACCACACCCACCCATTCCTTTAATAGACCCCTAACCTCTGCTCAGTTACTGAAGTCTTCAAATCATAATTTAAATAATTAAAGACTTTGAGTTACAGAGAATTCACCATTTACACTAGTTTAAACCTGCAAGTGACCTGTGCTGCAGAGGAAGGCAAAAAAACGTAGGATCTCTGCCAATCTGATCCAGGGGAAATTGCTTCCTGACCCCAAATATGGCCATCAGTTAGACCCTGAGCATGTGGGCAAGACCCAGCAGCCTGACACTTGGGAAAGAATTATCTGTAGTAACTCAGAGCTCTCCCCATCTAGTGTCCCATCACCAGCCAGTGGAGATATTTGCTGCTAGCACTCACAAATCGGCTACATGCCATTGTAGGCAGTCTCATACCATCCCCATTAAAGACTATGAGGTGATCAGATGTAGTGGTACATTGTATGTACCTTAGATTGTGACAATGGCTCAGTAGTTCTGCATATGAGTGAAAGGAAAGCAATGTTGCTGTCCCACATTTCTAACTGGCTGTAGCCAAAAGCCTTTCAAAGCAACTACAGGCTGGAGTTGCAGAACAATGGCAATCATTGGAGGCAGATTTTCAGTGAGGTCTGTACACACCACTCCAGCATATCTCATTGGCTTTATGTAATGTATTGAGTCTACAGGTCTCACCCAATGAAGTTTCTCCTTCTTTTTTTGCCTTTCTAGAGCCAGCTGTCCTTGCAGGCAAAACTCTCAGAGATGTAAATGCAAGAAAATTCCTATTAGTTAGAGAGCTTGATTCACTCTTGTATTAGTCCAGTTTACATGGGTCTAACCCAGTAAAGCATATTGAGACCTTTGCTCCATGGTATTTTATGTGTATTTGCTACAAAACTGCACCGTGTGGAGGTATCCCTGCCCCCACCCCACACACACAGCGGAAGGCAGAACAGTTGCGTCTGACCCTTCAGGAGAATTATCTTTACCTGGCTGAAATGATTTATCTTTTGGCCTGCCACACCAGAGTGTCTAGATAAAGTGCCATGTAAAACATTGTCTATAGTGTTCTGTCTATAGTGTCATGTTGTCAGTAGAGTTGTCTCTATTGTTTCCTGGCTCTGACTGCGATGCAGCATAGTGTTTGCAAAACACTATGAAACCAATTGCTCTCGGAAATTAATTGCTCTAACAGTCTGTTGAATGCCAATGGTACGATGCCTATGGTAGCTGTATGTCATTAGGCACAAGTAATGACTTTGCACATGAATAGAGACCCTTATTCACAGAACTTTAAAAGCTGATGGTAAGGGCATGAATATTGGAAGATGACAGCACATTTACTCTTCGCTGGAATATTTCATTTTCATTTCCTCCTGGAGCCATGCCTATCTGATGTTAATTCATTTTTGCTCACCATTTGAGGGTACAGTAACATCATTTTTCCTCCTTTGTAGTATTGTAGTTCCATTTCTCATTCTGTTTTCCAAGTTAGTCGCTTAGGTCTCAGAGTCCATTAGCTAATTGTCAGGATTTATAAGTCAGCTTTTTGAAACAAGGGGGTAGTTTAACAAGTCTTCAGTATTATGTTTAATAAAAAAAAAATATGGTGGATGTAGCTAAAAGTCCCTTTCCAGTTCCAATTAAGTTAAAGTGATTAGAAAAAAAATTGGGAACTGGATTTTTTCCCCAAGTTATTTTTAGTGTTTATCTAGAAATATTTCAGTCTCAATTACTGTACCTAATGCACTCCTCGTTTCTCATTATGATAACCAGGGAGGAAGGCAACACTACTAGACAAACAAATTTACATTAACCGTAGTCATCGAAATTCACTGTGAATACATTATTCACAACTGACCTGACATTATTCAGCCATAATCTCATGCTCGATGACCTACTTCAAGAAGTTTTATATAAATATTTCTAAAACTGATTCACTGACGATTCTCTTCCTCCTGTGTTGATAGCATATAGTTTGAAAGAAAAGAGGAAGGGCTAAGCAAACAAACTAGAGAGCATTAAAAACATGTGTAATCTTAAAGTAAATAACCTTTCACATGCTATACAAGGCATATCCTTTTGTTGGTTTGCTGGTATGATAAAGAGACAATAAAAGTTTCCAACAGGCATCCCTTCTCTGACAACAATATTAGACCTCTTATGCTTTAGAAAATGGATTGGGGGTCTGTTTTCATACAATGAAATATTGACACACGCTTCCTTATTAAATCTACATTCAGTAAACATCAGTAACGTAGGTAATTAACATAACCAAGATACAGTTTGTTTGTGCAGGGCCTAGCACAATGTGGCCCTGGTTATGATAATAAATAATACAACTATATAAGTAATATAAATAATAATATAGCATGGAATATATATAAGGTTACTACCACTGTAGCGATGTAAGCTCGTTAATTCCAGAAGAGTGGGATCGTGGATAGTTAATTTAAAAAAAAAAAAATTCCAGGTTGTGCAACACATGAGTCTGTGTCGTTCAGCTCTGTTATTGCTTTAGAACATCAAAAAGTCTGTGTTTTCAGGCCCTCTAAAAAAGTTCCCCTGAAGCTGAGAGCTACTGTGCAGCTCAGGCAAAAGCTGATTTGGTTTTGTTTTTGCTTTGCTTTTAGGGAAGTTTGATGACATTTTTTTGTTATGAGAGAGCTTTAGAGAAGCCCGCGAAGGGATGATTTATCTTACCCCCACCCTCCTGCACTGACTTGCAGTGTTACCGCAACACAAAGGGCAAGCAGAGCAGAGGTGGAAGGTCTAGGGAGGGAATTGTCACATTCTCAGAAGTGAGAGCCCAGGGATGAATACTGTAAGCCCAAATTCCGGAGTCTGGGGGCAGAGGCTTTACATTTTCCCTGACCTGAGTCTAACAACACAGAGCAGATGATGTCAGTTTCTCCCTAAAAAGTAAGAATTCTTGGATGAAGCTGTGGAGCTGTATCCTGTCAAACTGCATGTGAGAACATACAGATGATTGCACTGAGTGCACTTACTTTAACCCCTTGGGGCCTGAATTCTTGTACAAAAAAATAAAAAATGGGAGGGGGGAGAAATCTAGTGGCAGCTGAAGGAAGGTTCAGAAAGGGCACGGGGTGTTGAGATAGTGAGAAGGGGAGGAATGCCAGAGCAGTGAGGAGTGGCCTGGAAGAGGAAAGCAAGGTAAGGAGCCATGTGACTGGCAAAGGAAGCTTATGAGCAGACAAGCAGCAGCAGTAGGGAAGTCTGGTAGGTGGAGGTGGGACAGATTGGCAGCAAACCACTAGCTGCTGGGAACATGAGACACATGGTAGCTGTGTGTGCCAGTCAGCCAGTTGGGAAGTGCTGCAGCGCTGCCCCGGGAGAGCAGGCTCTGCGGAGAGAGGGCTGCAATCAGGGGCGGCTCTAGGCACCAGCTAAACAAGCAGGTGCCTAGGGCGGCAAAATATATGGGGCGGCATAATGCTGGGGCCCCAGATCAAACCTGAGGCAGTGTCCTGGGCTGGATCCTGACCGCCCCGCGGTGCGGTAAACAGCTTGTTGTTCTGCCGCCGGGGTGCGGTGGGGCAGGGAGCCGGCTAAGTGGGGAACATGTCCCTGCCGCTCTCCCGCGGGCAGCGGCCAAACCCCCCCCTCAGGCGGGAGTCGGTAACACGGCCCTGCCCCGGCTGCAGAGGACAGGCTGCTCCTCCTCGGCTTGTCCCCGCCGCTGCAAGCCAAGGAGGAGCGGCCCGTCCTCTGCAGCCGGGACAGGACCACGCTACCGGCTCCCCCCCAAGTGGGGGGGGGGGCGGCCGCTGACTGCGGGAGAGCGGCAGGAGCCGGTAGCGTGGCCCTGCTCCAGCTGCAGAGGATGGGCCGTTCCTCCTTGTCTTGTCCCCGGCGCTCTCCCGCGGTCAGTGGCCACCCCCCAGGTGGGAGCCGGTAGCGCGGCCCTGCCCCGGCTGCAAAGGACGGGCTGAACATGGCGCCCAGGCGGGCCACTCCTCCTCAGCTTGTCCCCGCCTCTGCCTCCTCCTCCTCCTCCCCTCTGTGCCGCCTCCTGCCAGGGGAGGAGGGAGGGGGGAGGGGAGCGGAGTGGAGTGGCAGCCCGGGCTGAGCTGAACTCGTGCAGGGCCAAGGCGAAGACCGAGGATGAGCGGGGCTGGGATCCAGCAGCAGCCCCAACCCCCAGCCACGAGAGTGGTGGCGATGGGAGATGAATCCACCTCGGGCCAGATCCGCAGTAAGGTAAGAGTCAGGTCGGGCCGGGCGGGAGGGTCCCTGGGACCCCTGGGGAGCTTCTGCCTGCTGGAGCCCCAGAGGCTGCCACCTCCCTCCCTAGCCCCGCACAGCGCGCCGGTGCCTGGAGTCTCTTTCTGCCTCCCCCACCTTCAGGGGGGGAGCGACCTGGCAGAGAGGGGCAGCATCTGTCCAGCAAGCCCAGCACCTCTTCCTTGGCTCCTCCAGCTCCAGAGCTCTCTCCATTGCATGCCCCTCGGGCTCCCAGCTGGGCGGCCTCAGCGCTGGGAAAACACCCGCAGGGCTGGGTCCAGTGTGTATCCGAGCTCGTGGGGAGCTCTCTCGCCACAATGACTAGTGCCTTACCTACGGCAAGTACAGTAGTGCAATAGGAGCATGACGTGAAAAATATTGTGTCACGTTGTGACACGATCACTCAAATCATGATTACGTGTGTGTACTGTGCTGCTCTATCGGCGTCATTCACACTAATTTCCATTTCGCGTCGGTGCCAGTGGTTATAGGGCTAAAATGCCGGGACAAAAACTAAAACAACTTTCCGGTGCTGCCTACCGGCAACAAAGAGAGAACCGGCAAAAAGAATTAGAAAAACTATTTTAAAAAAGTCGACAATCAAGGAGAAAGCTCTAAGCAATGCATTGAAGGTGATTATTCATCAACTGATGAAGACCAATTGAACCAAAGATTACCTTTATCAACTGATCAAGATGAACAACAATCTGACCAAAGATTATCTTCACTAACTGATAAAGACGAACAATCACAATCCATCCAAAGATTTACTACTTCAGCTGAAGAGTCCAGAAACAAAGAACTGTTATCCAAATCTAAAACTGAAGAACAATTATTGGAAGGTGAAGAGACTGACATAGGATCGGATCCAAGTACATGGCCGACAATAATTACTGATGCAATGCGAATGATTATTGTGAAAAAAGGTCCTTCAAAACTAGATCC
The DNA here is from genome assembly GCA_003942145.1 of Platysternon megacephalum. Classification (NCBI taxonomy): domain Eukaryota; kingdom Metazoa; phylum Chordata; order Testudines; family Platysternidae; genus Platysternon; species Platysternon megacephalum. Next base: position 6,361 of record QXTE01000767.1, read on the forward strand.
TACATTTGAATATCCATTTAATGAGTCGAATCGTCGATTTATGCCATCCAGTATGAAGAAAAAAATGAAAAATGGGGAACAAATTAATAGATCGTGGTTAGTGTATTCACAGACCAAAGATGTAGTTTTTTGTTTTTGCTGCAAACTGTTCTGTAACTCGGACATTTTTCTGGCAACTGCAGGTTTTAATGACTGGCGAAATTTGCATCAGNTCTATTGTATTTTGGATGTAGCTATAACTTCCATTGAAGAAAGATTTTGTCAGTTGCATGGTCATTGTGAAACTTTCGAATTTTTATACGATATTGGAAATATTAAAAATCAGTTTTCCAAAGAAGACCTCATGAAGCAGTGCCAAGACCTACATTTAGTGCTCAGTACTGATAACGCTGCTGACATTGATGCAGTAGAATTGTATGATGAATTAATAGCTTTATCTGAGCTAATAAGTCCTAAAACTTCTCCTCTAAAAGTATTAGAATTTATAGCAAGAAATGATTTTTTCACTCCAAACACTGCTATAGCATTACGCATTCTTTTAACATTACCAGTATCAGTGGCTTCTGGTGAGCGCAGTTTCTCAAAACTGAAATTACTAAAAAATTATTTGAGGTCCACCATGTCTCAAAATCATTTGTCAGGACTCACATTAATTTCAATTGAAAGTACTATTGCAAAAAATTTAGATTTCACTGACTTATTAAAAGACTATGCAAGTATAAAAACCAGAAAAATTCAGTTCATATAAATTCTTTTAATTTATGAGAAACTGGAAGACACTAACGTTTTTCATTACAGTGTATAGTTGAACTAAAATTGTTTGTAATTGTGTTTTTGTTAAAACTAAATGTTAAAATTACACTAGTAGGAAATTGTTTTATATCACTAACTACAAATACTCTGTTTTCATTTTTTAAAATTTTAAACAGTCAAAACAAAACTGCAAAGTGCAAACATGTGTAAAAGCCAAAAAAAAGCGCCGGGGGGGGGAGCAGCCAAAAATTTTTTTGCTTGGGGCAGCAAAAAACCTAGAGCTGGCCCTGGCTGCAATATATATGGTAACATCACAGCATGTAAGTGTGTATAAAAGCGTAGCCCTGTGTGGCAGCCATAACTTTTATGTTTGTAAATTCTCAGCCACAATATTGTGTTAAACTAATTTGTTCCTCTAAATCGCTCTATCCTAGAGATTTTGAGTGAGCACCGACACTGGTTTTTTCATTGCCGTGATAAGTACAACACTGCCAATGAAGGGCCACAGCCGCTGAAGCCATTCTGATGAGAAATGATCACCAGAACAGCAGGGCAAGCGGTGCAAAAGTTCACATAACACTAAGGTGAATGGAAAAGCTTCTGTATGAAAATTTTAAGAATAAAGCGCCAATCAAATCAACAGATTTTAAAAGTAATTTTGAATTCCTCTGGGGAAGTGGGGCCTGACACAATCAGGCCCCATTGTGTGAGGCACTATATATATACCCATAAATGCTTGTACCTTAAATAGACATATTGACAGAGGGTGGGCTAAAGGATGTATTATTATCCCCATTTTACAGGTAGGAGACTAAGGCACCGAGAAATGGAGTGACTTGCCCAATGTGACAAGGAGTTCCTAGGGCAGGAGTTAGTACCAGGTTACCAGTATGAAGCCAGCTCAGATTGGCAGTAACCAAACAAATTCTTATCTAACTGCTTCAGTGATGTGAGCTCAGCTAGTGGTTTCAATCCAGCTCCAGATGGCCAGAGCGCAAGCATCTTTAATTTGGTATTTCCTGACTTTTGAGTGAGTAATTTTAGAAGTTTGAAGTTCTCTTAAGAAATTCCAGGGGGGGTGGAATATCCTTCATTATGTGCTTTAAAACAATACAAAACCCATTTGCTAGACAGCAATAGACAAAATGTACAAAGCATGCACTCCTTTAGAAAATGTGCACTCAAAGTCATTAAGAACCAGATTTTTTTTTAAATCTTCAGTACCCAGCAGCTCCCATGAAGTGCTGAACACACGTTTGAAAATCGATTTCATTTCGATGCCAAAGGGTATGTCTACATTGCAGTTAGCGGGATGATTGCAGCCTGGCTAGGAATACCCAAGCTAGCTTTAATCTAGCTATCTCAAGGGCCGAAAGCAGTGAAAACATAGAAGCCCGGGCTTCTGTGCAGGCTAGCTGCTTGAGTACGTTCCCAGGTGGGCTGTACAGTTTGTGCTGAAGCCCACGCTGCTATGGTTTCACTGCTCCTGGTACCCAAGTTAGCTAGATTAGGGGAGCTCAGATATGTCTAAGCATGCCACCGTCACAGCTTCAATTGCAGTGTAGACATACCCTAAGTGGGAACAGAGCTCTTCCTCCTGAGTCTGTGCCTTATTGAAAAGGCACTGGTTCACGCTGAGCCCTGCCTTACTCAGTGCGCAGCTGATGAATGAATGAGTCGAAGTTCAGTACATGATTTTTAAAGAATTCAAATTCCATAATGGTTCATGCTCATTGCAGCCCTCCTGCCATTAGACTAGTAGGAGATCACTATGCCCTTATCGTTATTTTAAACATTAATGCATATGTGGAACAGAGCAGAATTGTTAAATCTCCATAATTGGGCCAAATTGAAATGGATTTTCACTAAAACACTGGAAAGAGCATCTCTGAACAAGAAACAGTTTCCAGGCCAAATGTCAGCTTTCTATTATACCCCAGTCCCTGGCGGAGCAGCTCAAGCTATCATCCAAAAATGTTTGTAATGACGAACATGGGGGTTTTATCCTGGGTGTTTGCAAATAGACTGACTCTCTGCTCCGACTTTCCAAAACCCATTGCCCCGAGAAAGGGCCCAGGCTTTGACATGCTTAACCTAAAGTATCAGCTATTAGAAGCACCTGCAAAGGGAGGCTTTAGCATTAGAGGCTTAGACTCCAATAGGCCAAGATGAATTAGGATATAATTATAGGGTTGACCATAAGGGACAAGGAGTCAGAGATTTCATTCTGATCCCCCAACCTGGACTGATTTGCTTTTTGGCCCTGAGCAAGTCATTTAATCTCTCTTCCTCTCTATAAAATGGGGTGATAATAGCTCTTTCTTGAGGGTGTTGTAAGGATTAATGAGTTTGTTTGTAAATCACACTGACAATATAAAGCACCTTATAATTATAATAATTATGAGGCTATAAAGCCAGCAACATAATAATATAAACCCCAGGAATTAAGTTTGAATAATGAGTGCCATCACCGGAATCCAACAATGAAATTACAGATCCAGCATTCCAAACGTTCTTGTTTATAGTTTATATAAGACATGGATCAAAATGTTCAAAAATATTCTTGTCTTGGCCTTGTGGGTTCATCTGAAACATAACCCAAGTGGCACTCAGACACAGCGGAAGTGCTTGTTTTGATTAGTTACATCTGATCATTCACAGGTGTGATGTTGCACCTGGGAATTACATTTTTTAAAAACATGAGCTGTCTATTGGATAATGGAGTGGAGAGTGTACTTATAAAATTTGTGATTGCACCAACCTGGGAGGGGTGGCTAACACTTTAGAGGATAGGATTAAAATTCAAAAAAACCTTGACAAATTATTGGATTTCATCTTGTTGATTTCAGACCAATTATTTAATGATAAGTGCAAAGTAATACACTTAGGAAGGAAAAATAAAATGCACAGCTATAAAATGGGAAATAACCAAGTAGGTGGTAGAACTGATGTAAAGGATATGGGGTTATGGTGGATCACAAATTGGATATGAATCAATGTGATCCGTTGCGAAAAAGGCTAATATGATTCTGGACTATATTACTGTAAGTGTCACATGTAAAACATTGGAGGTAATTGTGCCACTCTGCTTGGAACTGGTGAGGCCTCAGCTGGTGCTCTGTGTCCAGTTTTGGGTGCCACACTTTAACAAAGAGGTGGAGAAACTGGAGAGTCCACAGAAGAGCAATAAAAATGATAAACGGTTTAGAAGACCTGACCTATGAGGAAGGGTTAAAAAATTGGGTAAGTTTAGTCTTGAGAAAAGAAGACAGAGAAGAGACCTGAAAACAGTCTTCCAGTATGTTAAATGCTATTATAAAGAAGACTCTGATCAATTGCTGCCCATGTCCACTGAAGATAGAGCAAAAAGTAATGGGCTTAATCTGAAGCAAAGCAGATTTAGGTTAGATATTAGGAAAAACCTAATTATAAGGGTAGTTAAGTTCTGGAATAGGATTCCAAAGAGAGGTTGTGGAATCCCTGTCATTGGAGGTTTTTAAGAACAGGTTGGATAAACACCTGTCAGAGATGGTCTAGGTTTACTTGGTCTTGCCTAAGCACAGGGGGCTGGACTAGATGATCTCTTGAGGTCCCTTCCAGCCCTACATGTCTATGATTCTATCTTTAGTAAAGTTTTGGGGCCTGCTTTTGACTCATGTAGTTCTCACGCATGAGTGAGCCTGTTAATTCTATTGGGGCTGCTTACATGAGGGTTTGTGGGATCAGGCCTTTAATTTGGCACAGGATCACACAAATGATACAATATAAATGACTGCTTTCCAGGGCTGGCAGCAGCCTGCTCTTTCCGCCTGAGCCAGTGTCTGGTGAGCTTTAGGGTACAATGCCAGGCCTATATTATCATTGCAATAAAAATCAGGTGGCTCATTTATTTGGCCACACACTTCTAGTAGCTTTTGTTTATTTGTGGTCATGATTTTCAAAAGGAACTAGTGACTTTTGGTACCTCACTTTTTGGGGCCCACTTTAGAAGGCCTAACTTTCAGAGGATACATGCTCCATGCTTTCAAAGAATCAGGCCCCTTTAAGGTATCTAAAGTTGGGCATCCAAAATCACTAGTCACTTTTGAATATCTTGGCCTGCATTTAAAATGTTTTAATACCCACCACAGCTGCAATTGCTACAATAAAAAACAATTAGTAAAACTCAAATGACCACATTGTATAAAGCCTTTGAATTTGATTTCTGATTGTGTCTTAGTAAGCTTGGGCCGAATTCTCCTTCCAAGGCAAAACTGCTATTGACTTCAGAAGGAGTGAGATCAGTTCTACAGTCTTGAAAAATAACATTTTTCCAAAGATGTTATTCTTTTGAATTTGTTCCAGAGTGTATGATCTGCTGGATGCTTTCCTCCTGCTGGAAATGTCCACTGTCTCTCCATGTGGAAACCATTTCACTCACCAGTCTGTAAGATACATCAAATCTAATATAAGCTGCTACACACTGCATGGCTGCTTCTGTAGTGATTTTAAAACTTCTTTTATGAATCAGCTGGCCAACTTTCACAGTCCTAATTCAAACTAGTTAATTCTTTTGTCCTCTTCTGTAATGTTTAACAGGCCAATTACCACCACTGTGACATGACAAGATAAAATCCAACATTTCCACTTAGCAAAAAGCTTTCATGGCTCTTTCAGAATAGTGATCGGTGTTATCCTTTTTTTGTTTTGTTTTGTTACTTGATTGACTGATTTCACCTGATGATGGCTTCTCTTTGTTTAACCTTGTCCATAGTTTTAATGTCTGCAATTAGAAACAGCCTGTGCTTGTTATGTTTTCTCATTAAACATTCCACCTGATCAGGTGGTGCATGCTAAATATTTTCTGATAGAATAAAAATCAATACATCTGTCAGAAGAAAGGCCATATCTGTTGCCTTTTTCTGAGTAGAAATATGAATGTATATGGTTACTCTACTGGAAAGTTCCAGAATAACTTCTAGCAGCCTTACTATTTCACTTTTAGCTGAGCCAAGGATGAAAACTATCAGAGAAAGAGTATAATGTTTTCCAATAGCCCTCAGTAATGTAATCTTTTTATTTAAATTTTTTTTTAATTTAAACAAATTAAAATTGCTTTTAATATTTGTAATAATCCTGGCCTGAGGCAAACGGACTCAGCTCCTCAAAAGCAGTTAGGCATCTACTCCCCATTGATTTCAATGGAAGTGAGGCTAGCTTTGAGGTTCTGGGCCAGTTTCTCCGATCTCCACAGCCTGTCAGGATGCCAGAGCTACAGAGGTGAATACATTGCCCTGAGGAGGGTGTCATCACATCATCGGCAATGTGCAACACCTTAACATGGCTGCCAGCCTCTCCCCTTTCCCCAACACACACTTGAATCACCCATACAGCGGTATGGCTCCCCCCTGCACAGCAACAGTGGGTCTTTTCCTTTCCCTTAAGCACTAAGGGAGTAAGCACTAAAGCCCAACCATACTTGGGGTCAGTTGGCCTGGTGCAGAGCTGGTTATGTGCCTTGGGTTATTTTTTATGCACCATTTACAGATGTATAAACCTGGGTCAGGATTTGATACTTAAAGCAAATACAAATTGAATTAAAAGTTTTCTTGCATTATGTTTCTCTAGCAATATGTTTTCCATAGCATTAAGTCTCAGTGTCTCTCATTAAGAAAACAGAGCTTGACAATTCGACTTCCAGGGATAAATGAGCTATCCTTTTACAATCTTGTCAGTGTCAGTTGATCAGATGAAGGAGTGTAAGGTCACTAATAGGTTTGACAGCTCTTCTATTATAGCATAGGAGAAGGCTGAAATGTGTTGACCTATTGAAACTGTTACTATGAGAAGTTTTTAAAGTTTGTTTTAGGGCAGTAGCTCTTTAATGTCTCTCTTGTGGCTCTTTGCAGCACATGATATGAAAACACTGTGTGATTTAATTATTAACCAATCAGGATGCTTTTACTATGTTATTAACTAATGAAGGTATCAACTTGTACTAAGTTATTAACTTATTGGTTGTGAGAATATATATAATATTTCCCTGTCGTACTGTTTAACTATTAATAGTACTATAGTAAATGAAACAGTGAATTCAAACTACTGGGGTTCTTTTGGGTAATGTTGACTACTGTGGTTCTTTTGGGTAATGTTGATCGCTAATTTGGCTCCTGAAGCACTGAGGTCTGAATATCACTGCTTTAGGGCCTGGATGCTGGTGGCTCATCTCAGGAGACGTGGATGGAAGTTGCCCAGAGGCCTTTTGTGTTTAAGCTGGGACATTTCTGTATTTGCCTTCCCCTCCCCGCCCCCCCCCCATATATATATAAATGTACAGATCTAACTGGAAAGATTCACTATAAAAATATTTGGCTTCATTAATGTCTGGATGTTCTGCAGGTTTAATGTACTGAGGTCCTTTGTTTAGAGAATTTTTCATATTTATCTGTTTTCCCATTAGCCATCTGCATTGGCTGCTGCTTAATATGCCAGCTACCTATGAGGAAACCTACTTACGCTTCCCCGAGGGCCAGGTATGTGATTACATTCCATTGTGTTGTCAACTGGTGATTGGCTAAGACTCCACCAAACTTTTGCCTAAGTTCCTGAGACTCCAAATGGGTAGTACCCTGCTTCAGAAAGATCCTTCTCCAGAGATTTACAGTGCTGCCTGAGTCAGGAATATCACGAGACTAGCTTCCCTAACAGCATTTTTGGCCCTTCAGCTTCCGGTCCCATCTGGGATCTGCAGGTTCAGAGAGATGTAAAAATGAAAAATAGTATTTAAAAAAAGTTAACCAAACTTAAACAATCCTCTAAAACTGTTTAGTTTAGGTTTGGGGCAAAGATTCAGGGAATGCTTATTTTATCTGAGCCAGTGCACCTATCTCTAATTTCAGTCGTGCATTAGTAAAATGTAGCAGTAGAGATGATGGTGTGAAGTGCCAGCAGTGAAGTAGTTAATATCAGTAGAGGTCACTGCTTGGTATTGAATGTCAGGGGTTTGTTTTGTTTCCCCTGACTATGTAACTGCCCTATTAGTTTCATGAGAGTGTGCAGTGTACCTGTAAGTTCCCCTGTGTTTTGAATTGACCATCTCCCCTTGAAATGACTTATATAGTGGAGTCTGCTTTTTGGGATATTGAACACGTAATAAGTATAAAGTTAAAACAGAGATGTGATTTTTTGCAATACCAATGAGGCCTCATGTGACTAATCTGTTGAGTTACACAAAGTGCTAAGAAACAAGTATTCCCATGAGACAGGAATTACACACAGTAAATGGAGCAAAAAATGTTTTAACCTTTCATATGAATGGTTCTGTTTTATTTTCCCAAGGGTGAATGACTGTTTTGTTAACTCTCTCTTGCTGTATTGAAGCTGGTAAATGCACTGATTTAGCATGCGCTAGGTCTTTTTTGTTTTGTTTTGTTTTGTTCTTGACTACAAAACTACCCACTTTGGGCCATTCCATTGACTTCTCTGGGCTTTCAGAGGTGTAAGTGAAGAAAGAGTCTGGCCCATTGACTCCTCACTCTCTTCCTATTAAATACAGTGGAACTTCACCATAAGTTAAAGCTCCTTTAACCTGCTAGAGTCCACATTGGAATTTGTTACAATCAGCAAAGGACTAGGTCCTGGATCTCAGGTATCCCTTTTAAAATCTGATAATCCATTGCAAAGAAACTGGCCCTGATCCTTGGCCGCAGCTGAGGTATGCATGGCACAGCTTCGCACAGTGGCTTTTAGTCAACTTTGTGCTACCCCCATACTGGGACAGCTATTTGCAAGGGTTTAAAGAGTGTGCTAATTTACACTGCTGCCAATGGACCCAAGCTGGCAGTATTGCAGCTGGAGATAGCCAGGACATAGAGAAACCCTTGGCATTCCCCCAATGCTGCCAACCGGGGAAGGTGGCCTAGGAACGGCTACACTAGTTCTGTGTCTTGGAGAATCTCTCTACAAGGAGGGGTCTGCTCCTGTAGCTGGGTGTGTTGACTTTAGGGCTCTTTCATTCTGGGATGCTCTGAGAAGCAGCCCAATGCAGTCAAGGATCACGGGCATTGACTGTAAGAATTGCTGCGGTTTTTTGTGTGATCACACCAAGATTCCTGTTCTGTGTAGCAGCAGCTAGTAAGTGGTTTGGTGTTATAGAAAAAGAGAGATAAGCAAAAAGAATGCATGGAAGAGTGACATGCCCAGCTGAGTTCCAGAATACAAGACATATCCATTCCTGGTGGAGTAGACAATAAAGTCAACACTATACTTCTGTTAGTAGAGTAAACAGGAGGCAGAAGTTGTTATTATCCAGACTGCATAGCTTCATGCAACTGATATATAATCTGCTTGCTTTTGTCTATTAGTTACATGCTTGGGAAAGAGAATGCAGCAAGTCATGTTCTCCCTAAAAGATGCCAAACACCCAAGTATGTGGTTGCTAAATAGAATATTACAAAAAGTAAACTCTTGTCATCCTAGGGGTCTGGCTGCTGACTGTGGACTGTGGATCTTTCTCTTTCTCTCTCACCTCTTCCTTCTTCCATTGCTGTAATTGCAGGTAGGCTTCTTGCAAAGAGCTGTCCGTGATCAAGGCTCTGAAAATGGTCAGCCCTAGTGTTCTTATCTCTTCAGAGAGTGTGTTCCATTGTAAGAATCCAAGAATATCTTGCATTATCTACAGCACTGACAGGGTTTGCTTTCAATGACTGCACTTGCCTTGATGAGCTGCAGATTAACAGACAGTCTCTGAGCTAGGCTGGTCCAAACCACAAAGGTCTTTGAATTTGGATCCTGAAGCAATGGCAAGCTACTGGACAGCATGAAGTAATGGTATGATGTGTTGTCAGAAATTTGGTCCACCTTTCTATCATCAGTGATCTGTCCCATGACTGTGCATTCTGGGCCAGGACTTACACAGACCCTGTGTGATGGATAACTGTCACAATTACAGGGGTCGTTGCAACTCCACCCCTTTCTGGTTTCTCTGAGAACAGTCGCATCAGATTTTGGGCCTCTTGCCCTTCCCTGTCTCAGGGTAGAATCCAATAATTCTCTCATTCCTAGATCAGGACCTGGAGTCACTACCCTGGTTATGACAACTGTAGTGGGGTGGTCACCCCGCTCCTGCCCAGAGGGGTTAAAAACAGCCCTTGAAGAGGGCTGTGGCAAGGGGAAAAGCTGCTAGGCTGATTGCGGAGGCAGCCGCAGCTGGGCCACGCCCCAATCAGGCCTCAGCTGGCCCTATATAAGAGGCTGGAAGCCAGGAGCTCAGCAGTCTCTCTCTGTATTCAGAGAGAGAAGGGCCTGGCTGCAGGGAGCTTACACAGGCTACCTGAGTGAAGCAGGGCTGGGGAAAGGTCAAGGGAGCCGGGGGGCTCTGGCCTAGCATAAGGCCGAATAGGTGCAGGGTTGCAGGGGGCAGCCCATGGGTAGGCAGAGGCAGCAGGACTGAACCCCCTTTGCCTGTGATGAGTGGCTTATATTGCAGTCTGCCCCAGTGAACGGGGGCTACATGGAGACTGGGCAGTAGCCTTATACTGAGGCGAAGTGGGGATAGTGGGTGGGGGGTTCCCTGGGAGGGGGAGACCCAGAACTGTGGGGGTACTGCCAGGGGGCAGCACCCCAGATAAAGGGGCACCGGGCCCTGGGAGGGACACAGGACCAGCGAAAGGCGGCTCACCGGCCTGCAGAGGGCACTCTGGAGCTGAGATGAGCTAATTCCCATGGCTGACCAGCAGGAGGCGCCACAGGGGTGAGTCTGCTCTTCTACAACAACCACTTATCACCCTACAAGCCCAAATGGGTTTGGGGCACTGCATTTCTTCCCTTTGGAAAACTGAGCAATGATAATGACCAGTATCCTTCTTAAAACAAAGTATTTTTCTTTAGAAGTTGGAACAAAGCATTGGAGAAGAGGGTTTTAAAACATCTGTGGAGATGGCTATCTTGTCTAAAGTACTGTTGTCTTATAAGGATTACCCTGGCAGGCTTAATTTTTTTCAGATGCCCTTATGGGTTCCTGTTTCTGTGTTTTCTCAGTCTGGTTGCCCCTGACGGAATGTGTCCTTCTAAATCCTGCCAGCATTCTTTGCTCTCCAGGAAGCTTCTTCAAGTCTCCGTGGATTTTGGCATCTCCTGTTCAAGCAGTTCAAGGCAGGGGAGGTGGGGTTAAGCCAGAGTTGTCAGAGCTAATAGTTCTGGGCAGTCTCTTACGCACCCTTAAGTGGAAGCTGTTGGGTGACCATCTTGAGCCACCTCCCCCTTTCTGCGTGGACCATCCCAGATGGTTACCTATTGGGCAGCATTTAATCACAGATCTGCATACAGAAACCACCCTGCCAGAGCCAGGCCACCAAACACTATTAACCAGTTATTAGAGTTTTCCCATGTTTGTGACAATAACACTCTGCAGCTAAAGCTGTCAGTCTGCAAATCAGAGGGTCAAAGAAAGCTAGAATCCTGTTTGAAACAGGACTACATAAACACAAACTAGGTACCTCTTTGTTTGTGCCAGCAGGGTGTATATGGGGAACACTTTAGAGTTCTCTACAATTTACACTCCCATAGACCGGACTGTGGTGCCATGTAGACAAGCGCTGAGATTTCTTCCCTCTCATTTTTATGTGTTGTGGATGCAGGGCCATCCTTAGGATTTATGGGGCCCTACGCAGTTTTATTAAACCGGTGCCCCTATGCCCGATGGCAGCCCGGGCTCATAGCCCGGTGTGGGGATGGACAAAACAGCAAAGGATAGCAAGACGCCCGGCCCACCTCACGGTGGCAGAGAGTCACAGTTCCCCGCAGAGACCCCCGTACCCTCTCCCTCACGCGGAATGGATGTGCAGAAGATACCTAATTAAAAGCACTAAACTTGGGAATAAAAAATGTCAGTCACAGGTTTTTTGATATGCCCTGAAGTTTGTCAGACATTTATTTGCAAAAACTTTGTAGTAAGGGCGAGTCAGCTGTCTTCCTGAATACAACATTAAATATCATGGAATAGATGATGCAGCTCTTCTCTGATTTACATTTTCTTAATCAGTATTTGTAAACTGATTTTATATTTTAAATGTACTCTTGAGCCTTCATAAAGTAATCATTCCAGATTATTCAACTCACTGAAACAAAGACATTATTTTAAATTAATCAGTCACAGAGGTTTAGTGTTTCAGAGTAATAGCCGTGTTAGTCTGTATCCGCAAAAAGAACANGGGGAGGGTAAGATAAGCATGGAGAAATAGTTTTACTTTGTGTAATGGCCCATCCACTCCCAGTCTTTATTCAAACCTAATTTGATGGTGTCCAATTTGCAAATTAATTCCAATTCAGCAGTCTCTCCTTGGAGTCTGTTTTTCATTGCTTTTAGAAAAAGGGAACATTAATTTACTTTGTGTGATCTCCCTAACAATAGACATGTTTATGAATTTCACCAACTTTAAAAAATATGTTTCCAAAGATTTTAGCCATAACAAAGGATTTTATATCTTACTAAGGTACTGATTTTGCTGGAGGGTTCTCTTAAAACTACTTCATCAGATAGTCAGAAGTAAAGAAAGGGAAACTTTGTCCAGCTATCTGGAAGGAAAGGGGTGTTGTTGTCCCTTTAAGGGCTCTCCAACTGCAGGGGGGAGGGGGGGAGGTGAAGGGAAAAAGGGATGGACAGAGAGGACTTTGGAAGCAAGCTTTTTTTACTATACTAATGAAAATGAAAATGTGTATTTTAGATAAGGGTGGTCTTTTGAAGGATTTATTTAAAAAAACTATGTCTGAAGATTCAAACATTTAAGGCTAAAGATGATTGTACATCTAAAAATCTATGCAAGGATTTTTTAGAGATGTGATTTTATAATCTTCACTAATGAAATATTTTGAAAGCAAATTTTAAACTAAGGTCCTGTAGACTAACAGGTTCTGAGTAAATATTACAGTAATGCACAACTGTTTTCCTCAGTAAATTCAGAAACTGACAGTATATACCTGGGGGTTGGCAAATGCCTGTTAAATGGCTTCATTACCCCTTGAATGGCTCTTTAACAGTTTCAATGTTGTGCTAATAGGTCTGGCAGGCTGGAGGCTTTTTCACTTTTAACTTACTAGATCCCCTCCGGAGTAAAAGTCACCAGGCTGCAGCAGCCAGCTGTTGGAGCCTGCAGGAAGGGTCAGAATAGGGATAGGAAAACTGGAAGGGTGGACACTAAGACCCAGTGGTGCCCCAAATTTTCAGGTGCCATTCCTCAGCTGTGTATGGTGAAAGCCCTGTGTGGATGCTTTGATGGTAGGTCTGAAGTGGGGCCTGTTCTGTATCTAAAATCAGTGGGGAACATGATTCTCTCTCTCCCTGGATTTTTCTACTTTTTCTAGTCGTCTTCATAAACAGGGTTAGTGTTCATTGTGCGTGTTCTTTTAACATCCCAGAAGCTCCCATTTTTTGGTTAGTATAACACTGCAGTACTCAGTGATGCAGTAAGGTTTCCTTGAAGCCCTTGTGTTTAACATCAAGCAGACTCATTGTGCACCTCTGTGTCTTCAAAAGCCCCAAATGGTATATGGTGTCAGTATTTAAAGATTCTCTACATGATAAAACAAATAAGAAATACCCTTTTATAGACCCTATCCTGCAAATCTTCTGCATAAGGAAGTACCATTGAGTACAATAGGAGTTGAATACAAAGGTTTTGCAGAATCTTAAAGATGGAGTTTAGTTTGGTTTACTTTTATGGTAAGAGGATAACTGAGAAAACTCTCTCACATTCCGAAGTCAATCATAACGTCTCTTCTCATCACATACTCCATCCATAGGTGCTGACTCCGTGGGTGCTCTGTGTCTGGAGCACCCATGGGGAAAAATCTCCCCACCCCGCCCCAGCTCACCTCCGCCTTTGCCTCCGCCTCCTCCCCTGAGTGTGCCTTCCCCGCTTCTCCCCCTAGCTCTCAGCGCTTGCCACCGCAAAACAGCTGTTTCATGGCGGCAAGCGCTGGGAGGGAGGGGGGAGGAGGAGGAACGCAATGCGCTCGGGGAAGAGGTGGAGCTGGGATGGGGATTTGGGGAAGGGGTCCAATAGGGGCAGGGAGGGGGCGGAGTTGGGGTGGGGACTTTGGGGAAGGGTTTGGAATGGGGGCAGGGCCAGGAGGGGGCAGGGCAGGAGTGGAGTCAGGGCAGGGCCGAGGGCAAGGCAGGGAGTTGAGCACCGACCAGCGCCGGGAAAAGTTGGTGCCTATGGGGGAGGTGAAAGTTGAAGCAGAGTCACAAAATGCTGACTGCTAAATTCAGATGACAGCATTTAAGCAATGAGTATATCAGCTGCATAGCTCCCTTTGCTCCAAGAATGTTCCCTACCAATAATAATGGACCTAACATGGGCAATACCTTGTTGAGAATTGGCCCTTAATTAATCCATGCTGTAGGAATCTAAAATTGATTGCATGGGGTAGAAGGCCAATAGTTAATTATTTTCACATTCCCGAGTCACCCAAAATTGAAAAGGAAATATTATTAAATATTATTACATACTAGAAGCAAGAGGAAGATCAAGGACAGGATAGGCCCATTACTCAGTGAGGAGGGGGAAACAGTAACAGAAAATGTGGAAATGGCAGTAGTGCTAAATGACTCTTTTTGTTTCAATTTTCTCCAAAAAGGTTAGTAACGATGGGACATCTAACATAGTGAATGCCAGTGAAAATGAGGTAAGATCAGAGGCTAAAATAGAGAAAGAACAAGTTAAGAATTACTGAGACAAGTTAGATGTCTTCAAGTCACAAGGCCCTGATGAAATACACCCTAGAATACTCAAGGAACTGACTGAGGAGATATCAGAGACATTCGTGATTATCTTTGAAAAGTCATGGAAGATGGGAGAGATTTTAGAGGACTGGAAAAGGGCAAATATAGTGCCAATCTATAAAAAAGGAAATAAGGACAGCCTGGGGAATTACAGACCACTCCACTTAACTTCAGTACCCAGAAAGATAATAGAGCAAATAATTAAGCAATCAATTTGCAAACACCTAGAAGATAAAGGGTGATATGTACCAGTCAGCATAGATTTGTCAAGGACAAATTCTGTCAAACCAACCTAATAGATTTCTTTGACAGGGTAGCAAGCCTTGTGGATAGGGGGTAAGTGGTAGATGTGGTATATCTTGACTTTAGTAAGGGTGTTGATACCGTGTCGCATGACTTTCTCATAAACAAACTAGGGAAATACAACTTAAATGGAGCTACTATAAGGTGGGTGCATAACTGGTTGCAAAATCGTTCCCAGAGAGTAGTTATCAGTGGCTCACAGTCAAGCTGGAAGGGCATAATGAGTGGGGTCCTGCAGTGATCAGTTCTGAGTCCGGTTCTGTTCACTAGCTTCATCAATTATTTAGATAATGGCATAGAGAATATACTTATAAAGTTTGCGGATGATACCAAGCTGGGAGGGGTTGCAAGTGCTTTGGAGGAGAGGATTAGAATTCAAAATTATCTGGACAAACTGGAGAAATAGTCTGAAATAAATAGAATGAAATTCAATAAGGACAAATGCAAAGTACTCCACTTAGGAAGGAACAATTAGTTGTACACATACAAAATGGGAAATGACTGCCTAGGAAGGAGTACTGCGGAAAGAGATATGCGGTCATAGTGAATTGCAAGCTAAATAGGAGTCAGTGCTAGTAGGAGTGTTGTAAGCAAAACACAGAGAAGTAACTCTTCCGCTCTACACCATGCTGATTAGGAACTGGAGTATTGTATACAGGAAAGTATTCTTTTCAGGAAAGATGTGGACAAATTGGAGAAAGTCCAGAGAAGAGCAACAAAAATGATTAAAGGTCTAGAAAACATGACCTATGAGAGAAGAATGGGCAGGGGAGGGACATAATAGTTTTCAAGTACATAAAAAGTTGTTACAAGAAGGGAGGAAAATTGTTCTCCTTAACCTCAGGATAGGACAAGAAGCAATGGGCTTAAATTGCACAAGGGCAATTTAGGTTGGACATTAGGAAAAACTTCCTGTCGGGTAGTTAAGCACTAGAATAAATTGCCTGGGGAGGTTGTGGAATCTCCCTCATTGGAGATTTTTTAAGAGCAGGTTAGACAAACACCTGTCAGGGATGGTCTAGATAATACTTAGTCCTGTCGTGAGTGCAGGGGACTGGACTAAATGACCTCTGGAGGTCCCTTCCAGTCCTATGATTCTATGATTATTATGTACTGGGGGAATTGAGGTGTGTGTGGTGGCACTATGTTAAGGATGAAATTTATTGATAAGATACTGGATTGGATTGTAACTGCAGTGGATGAAGTGGCATTCTTGAATTCAAGTCAGAAAACTTGTCAATTTTCTTTTTACCAACTAAATATATACTTTTTTAAAAACAATATTGAATCTTGGATGCCTATGAAGAGAAAAATGTGTTTTCTGAAAAGGAATTGATGAAGTCTCTGTGCTTATAAAAAGTAATTTTTAAACTGAAGGAACCTAAATGTATCAATCCTTGATCTTTCTGGTCTTGTTTAACTTAGCCAGCAGCACTTACTGTCTAGAAATCTCATCACTTTGGAGGTGTTTTGATAGTCAGGTGGTTAGACAGCTCTGCTAGGGTAGACCCTGGAAACTACAAGAAACACAGAAACAGGACACTTAAACATTTTGTGAAAGGAACTTAATGTCACTTGGAAAAGTCTCACTGAAAGATCACATCAATGGAAAAAAATTCTAAGTGCTGTACTTCCAAAGCAGATGGAAACTTTGGCAGATAGATTGGAGTGACAATAGGAAACAGCAAATTAAAAGAGTGGGAGACAAAGTTTCAGTGGAGGTATCCTGGATCCAGCATTTCTGGGCATCAGTGCTTCAGGGAGAGGAGTTGAGAGAGACTTTGATAAAGCAGATTTAAAAATAGTAAACCTTGTCCTTATAGCAACTAGATACTAAAGAAAGATATGAGGGTTCTTGTGTAAAATTTCATATTATTTTGTTCTAGGTCATTTTGTGAGACAGTAACTTAATTTTTTTCCACAAAAGTTCCACAAAATAGATATTTTCACAGGGAAATCTTAGAGGTTAGAAATGTTCCAATTTCCATGCCAACTGATTTTACAGTCTGAAATAAATTTTGAATGTCCAGAATTGTTCATGTTTTGCTTGGAAAATAGATTCTGGTTTTGATTATGTGGAAAAGCCAGAATTCAGGTTATTTTGGAGGGTTTTTGTTTAAGGAATCGGACCATTTTCCAAAATTTGAAATAAAAAATCTTGGTTCTCCCACCCCTTAAGGCTTCCGCATTCCTCCACTGGAAATTGCCCAGATCAATTTCTCAGGCTAAATTTCTAAAATGCCTGGCACATGGTGTTGGCATGGAATGCCATTTCAATGCCCTTATCATGAAATTATAGAAATTGTTTGGATGAAATTACATCAGTTAGTAAAAATGTTAGGACGCTGCCAGTGGGGAAGAGAAATATCCTGACTTGTAAACTTAAATATCCTGACTTGTAAAGTAATAACAAGAAGTTCAAGATGGTGTAAGGAGGGCTCATGTTATATTTTCTATTAGTATATGTCCACACTCAAAAGATCTAATAGAATGTACAGATTCTCCAACTTTGTTACTTTACTCAGCAATGAGGATCAACCTCTACCTTATTCACTAGGTGTTAATGATCTTGTGCTCCTGGTTTGCTATATCACCTTCTGCACTATTATAAAGCTGTCCTCTTATCCATATGGCCAAACCTCTGTTTTGTGGGTGTTTATTCTGAATACAGAGGCCAGCCACTTCCCCATGCAATCTCTGTCCTCCTGCATTACCTCCAGGTATAGGTTCCTGGTGGATGGGTTTTATACCTGCTGTGTAGAGGCAAAAATCCTGAGGCCATCTTGGATCCTCTAAAGGACAACTAGGCATCCATGTTGGTGAGCCTTCTTGTTCCTTCCCCACCCCAGTTTGGTGCCCTTTTCTTGTTTAGGCGGGAAAAGGCAGCAACTGTCAATCATATAATCTGCCCAGTAACTAGAAGTCTATATAAGGCAGTGTTCAGAACAGATCGGGGCTGCCCGTCTGAGTGGCAGAGTGCAGAACGGACAATTAAGGGTAGGCCATTCACCTCACATGGGTTATTCTTGTTAGGGAATTTCTCTCTTACTACACGCACGACGACGCAGATTTGCTTACTACACGCACGACGACGCAGATTTGCTTACTACACGCACGACGATGCAGGTAAAAGGTAAAGGGAGGGTAAAGATCAACAACTTACCAAAAGAAGCCCGTCCAGCTCTGCTTCGAGATCCTGCTTCCATCCAGGAGATCCAGTGTCCTGTCGTGCTGTTCCAGCCTAAGAAGGAAGGAGACATCAGTACCACAAGCTGCTGGAGCTGGTACTGTGATCATTGTGTGTCTGTCTGTACAGTTCCCTATTGTTGCAGCCTGTCTTGTTTGCTATTTGCCCTGTTATAATCTGTTTCTCCCTGGTTATTTTGGGGGGTCCTTGCCCTTTTAATAAACTTTGTTGTACCTTGACTGTGTGAAGTCCTCTGTAAAATACAACCCCCCGGTGATAGATACGGGTAGGGGGCGAACCTAAGACCGAAAGATCTGGGCCACCTTAATTCAACCTCTGTTTCGGTCAACAGCTGAAAATATTTAACATGAACCTATAAATATTCAAGGCAACATTTGAGAGAAATTCAGATAGTACTTTTGATTTCTGGAAGTGGTTGGTAAGATAAGGTAGTTTTGATAAAGCCGAGGACAGTGTATTTGACACACCAAAAGGACACTGAAAACCTGTGCTGCATGTCGTATAAAGTCAACGTTAGGGAGACATTTAAAAAAACAGCTGAGTGAAGGTGAGGAAGGGACTACTGCTATGTTGTGTAATGCTTACAAAATCCAAAAGCTAAGAACAATAAGGAAGTTTCTCTTATCTTAGCATCTCCAATCGTCTCCATCTCAGTCTAGTAGGTCATTGAACTACTGGAGTCTATACATGGCATTTGATGGGGTGGAAAGCATGATGTGTCACCTCCTTTCAGTTCAGTTCCACTGTGCCTGTGTTATGAACAGTTTCAACATCTGAATTTTAACTAACTTTTTCTGGGAAGTGTAACACTAACCAGAGATCTTGCGAGATTTAATAGCAAAGCTCATATTATACAGTGGTCAAACTGTGCCTCTTTATCCCAAATATGCATTCCCTGCATACCTCAAATTGCCATTGACTTTAATGGGAACATGTACAGGGCAGGACCTCAAACCCCAATCTCTCACTGTCTATTCCAGGCATAATATACCACATGCTTACTGATAGCCTTGTGACTGCAGGACTGATAAACAGGAGATCTATTTCAATTTCATTTTCCGCCACTGACTTCCTTGGCAAGCCATTAACCTCTGTGCTTCAGTTTCCCCATACAAAAAGTATTGCTACCTCACTGGAGAGCCGAGGCTAAATTAACCCCATCAAATGAGCCATGTATAGACTCCAGTAGTCCAATGACCTACTAGAAAAATTTTAATTGGTTCCTGTTATTATTTACTATTTCTATTATGGTAAAGACTTTGGACCTCTGAGAGGGATGAGGGCCCCATTGTACTCACAAATAACACAGCGGCCCTGCCCAAGAGAGCGCAGTCTAACAATATACACCAGATGACCAAATAGACAAAAAGGGAAGTACAAGGTACCCGTAGAGGCAAGTTATTTTATATTATTAATCACAATAGTCTATCTAGTCTAAGATACTTACAGGACCCACATCACCATAGTACCTGATTGCTTCACAAACTTTAATGTATTTATCTTCACAACACCTCTGAGATGGAATCTGGGGGTGCTATGCAGACCAGAGAGAGGTTGTCACCATGTGTCCTACAACCCTGGGTACCTTACAGTGCTTTGCTACTGTAGTTCCCATCCTGGGATGCTCACAACCAGCCTACAAGCGTGCAGGTCACACCCTGAAGTCTGTGTGCTAGGCAACCCTAACTCAGCAGCTCTGACCCCAGCACCCTGTCTACCACACCACAGCCCCACTCAGACTTCCAGCAGCCTTGGTTACAACCAGCAAGATGACCGCAACACACTCCTGGAACCGAATTTTCCCAGAAAGGTGTGCTCTCTATTATCCAGATCTCTCCAGGATAGTTCAGAGAAATAAAAAGGTCAGTTTGTTCCTCTAAAGACCCCAAAGCATATCACAGCCTATTAACTTTAAAGGGAAGGGTGTACTTACTCCAGTTAACACACCATGGAGTTGGTTTATAATACAAATAAAACAAATTTTATTAACAATAGGACATAGGTTAAGTGATGCCAACTAAAAGGAATAAAGTTAGAAAGGGTTACCAGCCAATCAAAGTGAAAACATGCTTCTAAAAGTCTAAAACTTAATCTAGCAAGTTACTGGCTTTGTTCAAGATGATTTCTCATTCTTCTTCCCAGCCATGGCTGACTTTCCTTCAGTCAGGACCTTCCACAAAAGTACAAGGTGCTGGCTTCTTAGGCTGAAAGATCTTTGCCAAAGCAGGTTTCTCATCTATATTCAGTTCCAAAGACTTCACCCCCTCCCCACCCTTGGTTGAAGGACCCATCATTCTTAGCTTGCAAGAGCTCGGTTCCCTTGTGTGTCTAGTGATGGATGCCAAAGATGGCTTCTGTCTATGCTCATATCTTCCAAAGTTCAATGACTTTGTTTCAAGAGCCAGGATGACCTCATGTTGTTCTTTGCTTCCTATGGGCTTCCCATCCCCCTATATGTAACTGAAGTTTCCATTGTTTTGATTCCAGCATGCTTAATTTACACAGGAGGCAGGTAAATAGTTGCCTCCTCTCCTGTATGGGAGGGAAACTGTTTCTCCCTGTTTTCCTGCAGAATTTAAAACATACCATCATTAAGTATCCATATGTCCTCAGATAGTGGTAATACATACATTTCATAATGATATTATCACTAGTGTGTCATTAGCTTTCAGAAAAGACCTTACACTCTTATAATACAGTAATATTGTATACAATCCATTGATTCAATTGCTGATTACTTGAGGTTCAACCGCCTATGTTTATACACCAGCAAACCTTTAAAATGGATTCTTCTGAAGGTTACCCCTCAAAGTGAAGTTTGTTCAAGTTGTGAGGAAGGCAACATGGAGGTACATGACTTTCCACTTGTCTTTATTGAATTTCATCTGGTTGATTTCAGACCAGTTCTCCAATTTGTCAAGGTCATTTTGAATTCTTATCTTGTCCTTCAAAGTGCTTGCAACCCTTCTCAGCTTGGTGTCATTCACAAATGTTATAAGCATACTCTCCATTCCATTATCCATGTAGTTAACTAAAATGTTGAATTGTACTGACCCCAGAATAGAGCCCCTGGTGGAATCCTGTTAGATAAATCCTCTCAGTTTGACTGTGAACCATTGATAATTACTTTTTGAGTTTGGTTTTTCAATCAATTCTGCACCTGCCTTATAGTAATGTCATATAGCCCACATTTCCCTAGCTTGCTTATGAGACTGTCATATGGGACAGTGTCAAAAGCCTTACTATAATCAAGATAAACTATATTTACTGCTTCCTCCCTATTCAGTAGGCCAGTAATCTTGTCAAAAAAGAAAATTAGATTGGCCTGATATGATTGTTCTCTTAGCAAATCCATGCAGAGTATTACTTAGCACCCTATTATCTTCCAGGTGCTTACAAAGTGATTGTTAAATAATTTGTTCCAGTATTTTTCTAGGTATCAAAGTTAGGGTCACTGATCTGTAATTCTCCAGGTCCTCTTAGTTCCCCTTTTAGAGAGAGGTACTTTGTTTGCCCTCTCCAGCCCCCTGGGAACTCACCCATTGTCCATGAGTTCTTGAAGACATTGCTCAGGGTTCCTAGATTGCTTCAATTAGTCCCTTAAGTATATCCTAGGGTGATTTCATCAGGTCCTGCTGACTTGAATACATCTAACCTCTCTAAATATTCTTTAACCTGTTCTTTCACTATTCTGGCTTGTGTTCCTTCCCCCGGTTGTTAATATTAATTATGTTAAGCCTCTGGTCACAGTTACCCTTTTTAGTGAAAACTGAAGCAAAAGAGGCATTAAACTCCTCAAGGCTTCTTGATTTCATCTCTTATTAACTCTCCTTCCCTGTTAAGCAGTGGACCTATACTTTCCTTTGTGTTCCTCTTACTCCTAATGTATTTATAGAATACTAAAGACATATTACATTAAATATTAACATTGTTCAAATGTGACTTGCCTCTCACATGAACAGTCCTGGTTTCTGTAGGGAGGACTCAGTTTAGTTGAATGTATGGACACGTGTTTGGTTGATATTAATGTTATATCACCATGTAGTCTGTAAGATCATGTTCTATTCAAATCTGTATTAAGGGGTTTAAATATTTCATGCTAGGAAGTTTTTTATAACAAATGTATTGCAATTTTTGAGGTAAATTTTGCAGTTAAAAATAAGTTCTAATTATTATTGAATGAATTTGTGGATTATGCTGCATACTGGATTACACCTGGTTAAATTATTTTTGAAAATGTTATTGAACATTCGCTATGAAAAGGAAGTGTCATTTCAAATATAAAGAAAAAATAATTTACCGACCAAAAAAACCCACCACTTTTAAATACATTTTGAAACTTACCTGAAAACAATGTTCAAAGTAGAGTGATTTTTCCCATTGAAATTAATGTTGAAGCAGACAACAAGTTTGAACATTATTTTTATGGCTTTCTTTCTCAATATCTATATGGGATTGGATAGAAAAACACTGGTGATTCCCTTTAACACTGTGATCCAAACCAACAAAAAATTCAGAGAAATTCAGAGTTAAGGCTCTCTCTTCTCCACCTATATCCTTTTGTGGTTAGTTATTACAGGGCATCATAGGCACAATACATAAAAACATCTGTTTGTAGACTCCAGCAATAAATGGTCATAGCAGGGTAAGTTAAGCTTTACCCATGAAACTAAAGGCCTGTCTACACTAAATATTAAGTAGACCTATGTTAGGTTGACTTACAGCCACTGCAGTAATTACTGTGGTGGCTGATGTGCACACTACCTTCCTTCTGTCAAAGGTGCATGTCCTCACCAGGACTGCTTCCACTGACTGAAGAGGGGCATTGTGGAGGGGCTGAGAGCCTGGGCTTCTCACCTCTGGCAGGGAGATCCATACCCGGAGTCTGGTTACCATGCTCCCAGTGGGGAACAGGCAGCCAGGACCTCAGGGGGCAGCAGGGCTCCAGTGGGGAGCCTTGGCGGCAGCCTGGCTTGGAGCAGAGACCCGGCAGCCACCCAGCTGGGGAGCCAGGAGCTGACTTTCTTGTCAATTTCATGGCTCCAGAGGAGCCATGAAATTGACAAGAATGACAGCCAATAGCTGAGATAAGGAGCAGTGCCTACACCAAGGATCGGCTACCTTTGGCCCGCGGCCCGCCAGGGTAAGCACCTGGCGGGCCAGGCAAGTTTGTTTACCTGCCGCATCCGCAGGTTCGGCCGATCGCGGCTTCCACTGGCCACATTTCGCCGCTCCAGGCCAATGGGGGCGGCAGGAAGCAGCGGCCAGCACATCCCTCAGCCCGCGCCGCTTCCCGCTGCCCCCATTGGCCTGGAGCGGCAAACCGCGGCCAGTGGGAGCCGCAATCGGCCGAACCTGCTGACGCGGCAGGTAAACAAACTGGCCCAGCCCACCAGGGTGCTTACCCTGGCATGCCGCGTGCCAAAGGTTGCCGATCCCTGGTCTACACAGACACTGCCTTGCCCTAAATACAACAACATAATCCCTATGCCTCTCCTGGAGGTGGAGTTATTGTGTTGGTGTAGTAGGGAACTTACATCAGCGGGAGCAAGGCTGTAGTGTAGACACTAACCTAGTTAGGTCAACATAAGCGGCTTTATAGACCAAGCCTAAAGGACTGATCTTTCAGCAACAGAGTTTGAACATAGATTTCAATGGGAGCTGAGTCAGACCCCTTATAGTTAAATTCCTTGTTCTTAAAATTAAGTTTATAACAAACCAACAAAACAAGAAAATTAACAAATGTTTAACAGGTTTGGGAATTTTTAATAATCTCTTTGAATGCGTGGGAGCATTGACTGAATAAACCAAGTGACTTCTCCGAATGTAAATTCACCTTGCAAATTGTAGAGTGTGTAACATTCACCAAATAGACAGTCACCACACTTTTAGAGCTGCTACTCTCTGCTGTACACCAGTGTCAGATTTTTAAAACATGTTTTGACATATGAAGAAAAATATCCAGATGCAAATAAAGGTTTTTAAAAAAAAATTTTTTTTAAACCTATTATCTTACCTTAGCTCCATTCTCTCACAGCCTTAGAAGTACTGGTAGCTGTGATGTCTCTGAATGTTGAATTCTGGGGCTCTGCAATAGAAATGGACCTGGATATGTAACAATGAAGGATATAAGTATTTTGGTCCCAATTGTACCTCACTTATTGGGTATAAGGTAGAATCCAAAATAAAAGACAGTTACCTTTTCCATAACTGGTGTTCTTCGAGAGGTGTTTCTCATGTCTATTCCACAGTAGGTGTGCGTGCTCGCCACGTGCACTGGTGCCGGAAGTTTTTCCCCTAGCAGTACCCGTAGGGGGGGAGCGACCCCTGGAGTGGTGCCTGCCTGGCGCGGCATAAGGGGAGCTGCGCGCTCCCCTCACCGTCAGTTCCTTCTTGCCAGACAACTCCAGCAGCGGGGAAGGAGGACGGGATGTGGACTAGACATGAGCAACACATCTCGAAGAACACCAGTTACGGAAAAGGTAACTGTCTTTTCTTCTTAGAGTGATTGCTCATGTGTATTCCACAGTAGGTGATTCCAAGCTGTATCTGCTGGAGGAGGGTAGGATTTCACAAATTCTCGGGATGGAGTACCGCCCTGCTGAACCCGGCGTCATCCCTGGTTTGGGAGACTATCGAATAGTGCGAGGTGAACATGTGAACCGAAGACCACGTGGCGGCCCTACAAATATCCTGAATAGGGATGTGGCCACAAAGGCAGCCGACGAGGTCTGCGCCCACGTCGAGTGTGCCCTAACAGTAGGCAGCGGGGAAACACCCGCCAGCTCATAACAGGAGCGGATACACGAAGTGATCCAGTTGGACAGTCCGCTGAGTGGAAATTGGCTGGCCTCTCGCGCGCTCAGCTGAGGCGACAAACAGCTGCGAGGACTTTCTGAACGGCTTGGTTCGCTCGAGGTAGAAAGCCAGAGCCCGCCTCACATCGAGCGTGTGGAGGTGGCATTTCTCATTGGTCGCGTGGAGTTTGGGGCAAAGTACTGGTAGAAAAATGTCCTGACCCATGTGGTAGGCGGAGGCCACCTTTGGGAGGAACTCAGGGTGTGGGTGGAGCTGGACCTTGTCCTTATGAAACACCGTATACGGTAGCTCAGAGGTCAGGGCCCTGAGCTCCGAGATCCGCCTGGCCGACGTGATAGCAACCAGGAAGGCCACCTTCCATGAGAGGTGAGACCAGAAACATGTGGCCAGCGGCTCAGATGGGGGCCCCGTAAGCCGAGCCAGCACCAGATTCAGGTCCCACTGCGGGACCAGGGGCTTAGAATATGGGTAAAGCCGGTCTATCCCCTTAAGGAAAAGGCTGGTCATAGCATGGGAGAACACCGTGTGTCCTTGCACCGGGGGATGGAAAGCCGATATGGCTGCCAGATGCACCCTGACTGACGAGGGTGCCAGGCCCTGGGCCCTCAGGCGGAGGAGGTAATCGAGGATAAGCTGGATCGGGGCAGCCATTGGGGATACACCTTGGTCCGTCGCCCATCTAGCAAAATGAGACCACTTCGCCATGTAGGAGCGGTGAGTGGAGGGCCGTCTACTCTCAAGGAGGAGAGTAGAGTTGAACCGGAGCTGAGCATGTCCTCTCCAAGCCACTGAGCAGCCACGCCGTGAGGTGAAGAGCTGCCAGGTTGGGGTGGAGGAGATGGCCCCGGTCCTGAGAGAGCAGGTCCGGGTGGAGCGGCAATGGCCACGGCGGAGCCACCCCCAGGCCCAAGAGGGTCCCGTACCAGTGCTGTCTGGGCCAAGCCGGGGCAATGAGGAGGACCCTGGCCTTGTCCGTCTTTATTTTCTCTAGGGCCCTGCTGATCAGCGGGAACGGGGGGAAGGCATATAGGAGTTGGCCTGACCAGGGCAGGATAAAAGCATCAGAGATAGCGCCCCTCCCCAGACCCCCCCCCCCCCCCCCCCCCCCCCCCCCCCCCCGGAGCAGAACCGGGGTCATCGTCGGTTCTGTCAGGTCGTGAATAGGTCCACCTGGGGAGTTCCCCACCTCTGGAAAAGCTGGAGGGCCACTTCCAGGTGTAAGGACCACTCGTGCTGAGAGGAAAAGTCCCTACTCAAGCGATCTGCCCGGTAGGTGAAAGGCTTTTAGGTGGATGTCGTGGGCTATACAGAAGTCCCACAGGCTGAGGGCTTCATGACAGAGGGCGGAGGATCGGGGCCCATCTTGCCTATTGATATAGAACATCGAGGCCGTGTTGTCCGTGAGAGCCGTGACTACCTTGCCCTCCAGGTACGAGCGGAAGGCCGTACACACCAGCCGCACCGCCCCAGTTCCTTGACATTTATGTGAAGGGTCAGGTCTTGTGGAGACCACAGGCCTTGGGTCTGAAAACTCCCCACATGGGCTCCCCAGCCTAGGTCCGATGCATCGGACACCAGCTCCACGGACAGGGCCCTGTCCCTGAATGGGACCCCTCAGAGCATGTTGCTCGGTGTGGACCACCACCGTAGGGAGGCGGTCACCGAGTTCGACACAGTGAGGACCTTGTCCAACCTGTCCGTGGCTTGGGAGAACTGTGAGGCCAGCCAGAGTTGTAGGGGCCTCATCCTGAGCCTGGCGTGGTGGACCACATATGTGCATGCCGACATGTGACCTAGCAGCTGTAGGCAGGACCTGGCCGTCGTCACCAGGAACCTTACAATCAAGTCGATGAGCCCTTTCACGGTCTCAAACCTGTCTGGGGGGAGAGAGGCCCTGGCCGACATTGCGTCCAGGAGCGCGCTGATAAAGTCTATGCATTGGACTGGGACTAACGTGGACTTGGTGTTTACCAACAGGCCCAGGGCGGTGCATGCGGACAGGAGTAATGCCACATGATCCCTCACCTGTGACCAGGAGATGCCCATGACCAGCCAGTCGTCCAGATAGGGGAATATCTGGACCCCCCCCAGCGCCTGAGGTAGGCCACTACTACCAACATGCACTTTGTAAAGACCCTGGGGGCAGTGGACAGACCAAACAGGAGGACCGTGAATTGGTAGTGATTCTGTCCCACCACAAAACGGAGGAAGCGCCTGTGCCCCTCTAACATGTGGATATGGAAGTATGTGTCCTGTAGCTCGAGGGCCGCGTACCAATCCCCGGGATCCAGGGAGGGGATGATGGAGGCCAGGGAAACCATGCAAAACTTGAGTTTTACCAAGTACTGGTTCAGACCTCGCAGGTCCAGTATGGCTCTGAGCCCCCCTTTGGCCTTCGGGATAAGGAAATACCGGGAGTAATACCACTTGCCCAGGAACTCCTTGGGCACCGCCTCTATCGCTCCTAGTTCCAGGAGCCTCCCGACCTCCTGCTCGAGCAGAGCCTCGTGTGATGGGTCCCCCAAGAGGGACGGAGGCGGGGGGTGGTTGGGCGGGTAGGAGGTAAACTGGAGGGTGTAACCTCGGGAGATGGTGTTGAGGACCCAACGGTCTGAGGTGAGCCAGGACCATTCCGGGAGGAACGCACACAATCGATTGGAAAAAGGGAGCTTTATTGGGGGTGGATTTGCAGGAAGACAAAAACAGCAGCAAGGGATCCTGTTTATGAGTAAAGACAATGGATTGTGGGGGAATATCTGGGAGTGCAGATGGACACACTGCATCCTTCATCTAGGAGACAAGTTGACAGCATGTCTTCTCTCATGGAAAAGGGTTCACAGTCTGTCTGGCAGGAAAGCACTGGGGAGCAATACTTTATTGGACATGAGAGTATTTAGTTAATTAAGTCTAGTTTCTAGAATGTGTGTTAGGATTTTATTTTATATGTAAGTATTTGTTTCCAATAGTTCTGCTGGCTACCACTTGACTATGTAGTGCCACTCCCACCCCTTAGCAAGGGGGTTCTGTCCAGGGCTGGCCAACAACATTTTGGCACCTGAGGCGGGGAGCTTAAATGACGTCCCCATGCCCCCTCGCTTGGGCCAAAACTTTGAAAGGTCTCAGTTCTGCCTTCTTCCTGTTCTACTCCTCTCATGGTACTGCTCTGCTACCTACCCCAATAAAGGAGAACTAACAACTTAAAATGCCTTGTTCAAAAATTTTAAATAACACTTAACTTTCAAATGCCTGAACAGCAAATGTAACTTTTCTTGTCTGCATAGTAAACACTGGCATTTTTATCTGTTTGAATAATCAAAGTGGTGCTTTCCATGGCTTCTTGGTTGCAAAGATTTGAACTGCTTCCTGAAGGTCCACAGTCTGGGCCAGCTCATGCTCTATTGAGATGGCTGCAAGGCCGATCAGCCTCTCCTGTGTCATTGTGGAGAGTAGATGTGTTTTTATTAACTTCAGCTTGGAGAAGCTGCGTTCTCCACTGGCAGCTGTTACAGGAAGTGTTAGAAGGATGCGCAGAGCAACAAAAGCATTTGGAAAGAGGGTGGTCATCTTATTTGTGCACATATATTCCAGAACAGCCTTTGGAGTTGATCCTGCTGAAATGTATCTTGAAAGGGCTTTCAGTTCATCACCTAAATCATTCGCATCAATATCGCACATCTCGTCATGTGTCAACACTGTCTCTAGTGCCTTGCATTGCTGGTGTAGGTCGTCTTCAGGTGAGGAGTGAGGAGTTTTGGAATATCATACAACATCCCAAATATACTGCTGTGTTCCTTGAGCTGTATGAAACGTTCTTCAACTGACTGTATTGAACAATCTAGCACTTGGTTCAAGAATTCAACTTTGAATTGTTGTTTGGGGTCTCTTATGGGATTATCTCGTGCCTCGTAATCAAAATGTCTTCTTCTTCGGTGACTCTTGTATTCTTGAATGGGTGGGAAAATAGCTTCAGTGTGAAGTTCCTCTGCCAACTTCTGTGCACTCTTCAGAACATTTTGAAATCCCTCATCTGACCGGTAAGACTGTAGGTATGACTTTGCTTTGTCCAGTTGTTCCATTGCTCCAGATACATCAAGGTCAACACCTTGGAGTCTCTAGCTTACAACATTTATTTCAAACAGTATGTCATGCCACAACACTAAGCCACACAGAAATTTAAGTTATGTATGTTTCTGGTGATTCCATTTCCCTCTGCCACTGTTCTCCCACGAACAGTTCCTGTCATAACATTATCCTCCATAATGGCAACTATGGCATCCTCTATCTTCCCAATTTGGTGTTTCATAGGCTTTATCGCCTCCACTCGACTTTCCCATCGTGTGGCACTCAGTGGTTTCAGTGTCAGAGAGGATGTTTCCAGATGTTGCTTCAAAATTTGCCATGGATGAGTTGATGCAGAGAAAAATACATAGATGCTTTCAATTACATTAAAAAATTCAGCAGCCTCACTAGAAGCTGATGCTGCATCACTGACCACCAAGTTCAATGAATGAGAACTGCATGGGACCAAAAAAGCTCGAGGGTTTAACTTCCGGATCCATGTCTGCACTCCTCTGTTCTTTCTTGTCATGTTGGCACCATTATCGTAGCCTTGACCTCTCATGTCACCTATCGCAATTCCCATATCTTCCAGCTTTTTAAGAAGCACATTTGTCATACCAGCTCCTGTAGTATCATCTATGGCAATAAATTCTAGAAAATGCTCTCTGACACTCACCATTGCAGGGACATTTTCATAGGTTCTGTTGTTGTTACAAAACACACCATTAAAGTCATTTGTTCCGTATGGCTGATGTCAGGTGTGCAGTCCAGAATAACAGAGTAATATCTTGCTGACTTCAGATCTGCCACAATCTTCTGTTTGACTTTTGTTGCCAGTGACTGTATGATCTCAATGATCTCATTTTGAATTGTTTTTCCAAGGTAGTGGTGTGTGTACATTTCTTGGGTGGTGACTCTTCTTAGATGCTCCTGGAGTACATCAAACTCAGCACTCAGCTCCACAATTTTAAGGAAGTTTCCATTGTTTGGCACATAGAGCTGATCTGAAGTGCCACGCAGTGCTAGATTTTGGGTAGCAAGCATTCTCACAATGGCAATGAGCCTTTTCAGAACATTTTGCCACTAAAAAGACTCTGATGCAATCTTCTCTTGATGCTGATCATCTATGGAGGCCTTTAACCTTAGTCTCAGCTCAAGCTCTTTCCACCTATGGAATGCTCTCTGGTGATTTGCTGCCTTCCCTTCTCAAGGCATGCCAGATTTCTAGACAGATTTTTCCAGTCCTTTGTTCCTGTAGCACCCAATGTGGCTGGAACATTAGACTGGAAGAGATTGCAACAAAAACAGTATGCAGCATTCTGGATATTTGAATACATAAGCCATGGCCTCTCCACTTTGTTACCATTGGGGATTTCACGCCAGTAATGTGTTGGATGGAAACTTCTATTTTCATGGTCTTTGGGGAACATGAAGTTTTTCACTTGTTGTGGCCCATGAAGTACAAGGAAGTCCCTCAGGTTACTGCTCAAGTGGGTCCACAGTCCTGGATCATCTAGACTTAAGGAACTAAACTCAGAAGCAGCTGATCTTGCGCCTCCACCACACTCTTCTCTGATCTACACTTTTCTTCAGGAATGTGCATGGTTACATCCATTTGAGATGGAGATATGGATGCTGCAGTAGCTGCCAGGTCACCTGCACTCTGACTAACGGGAAGATCAGGCATCTCCTCACCACTCACATCCTCACTGGGGCCAGAAGGCTCACCGTGAACATTTGTGTCTATGTATCTCAGGAGAGCTCCTTCCTGCTTAGATAGAAAAGCTTCCTTTGCTTGCTTTCTTTTTCTGAATGCTGCCCCAGAGGGGCGTTTTCTTCTTTCACTCATGACTGCTGTTCTGTGCCAGCTATAGTGGCTCTCAACACTCAATTGAAGGGGACAAATAAGCAGGCTGGTAGCAGGGCCTGAGTGAGGGAAATATCAGCGTCTTAAGGGCCTAACTGGCTCCTACTACTTCAGTTGACTGCCTGTTCTCCTCAAATGGGTTCAGGGAAGCAGCAGGAAACTCCCTGAGAAGCTGGTGTTAATCAGTTTAGGCTCCTGGTGGTGCTAGAGAGGTACATAAGAGGCTCCTCCTCCTCTCTCTCCCTGCACCTCCTGCTGCTTTCTGTTATTCCCTCTCACCTTTTCTCCTGCCTGCCTGTTATGTCTCTTCTGCGCTCCTTCCTCCAGCACAGCACTCCACCATCTCTGTGCACCTAGAGCAGAGTGAATACATATGCACTAGAAGCAGACACAATTTTCTACACTGTGGGTCCTAGTGGTGCCCCACCCACAGTCTGGCACCTCAGGTGTCCGCCTCAGTTCGCCTCATGGTAAGGCCAGCCCGGGCTCTATCCCAAAGGAAAAGACATACCTTTTGGGCCCCTGTGAGGTCCACAACAGAGTCCTGCACTGTTGACTTCTCCAGCAGCAGGAGGGAAGGGAGTAGTATGCGATCCTCACTCTGGCAACAATCCTTTTTCAACCAATGGGAGGAGGAGAGACAACAGCAGTTCTCAGAGGCAAGGAGACAGTTAGGCAGACTGCAAGCAGTCTCCTGACCGTGTGAGGAGTCCTGGAGGCCTGGGAAAGCTGGAGGAAGGCTATGAATAGCTTGGCTTTCCCTCCATGTGGGAGAGACCAGTTAGGAAGCAGAGGAGAGAGCAGGTCTGCCGGCAGTCTGCCAGCACAGCACTTCCAGGCCCAGCAACTGGCCTAACTCGTATCCCCAGCCTGCAGAAAAGCCCCAGGAGGGGACAATTCTCCTGTCGCAGCCTGTCAGCAACCAGAGGAGACAGCCTGTCTCTCCTGCCATTCACTGCTTAGAGCCTGCCTGCCCTGCAGCCAGCTCACACCAGATCCAGGATTCTAGAACCCATGGGTTCCAAGCTTTAAAGACTGTCAGCACTGTTTCAGAAGGGAGTGGGCAGTTAGTCCATTTCCAGTGATCCCTAGGCAGGGCCTGCTTGCCTGAATCGGTCTCCTGACCACTCAGCCAGAAATGGAACCTGAGGGGGTATCCTGTATTAGAGTTATATGGGCAGTTAGGTTGTCATTTTGCACCATAAAGGCACATTGCATCTGTGGAAGGATTTTCATCTACCTGGATCATCAAGACCTGCACTGNTCCCTGAGAAGCTGGTGTTAATCAGTTTAGGCTCCTGGTGGTGCTAGAGAGGTACATAAGAGGCTCCTCCTCCTCTCTCTCCCTGCACCTCCTGCTGCTTTCTGTTATTCCCTCTCACCTTTTCTCCTGCCTGCCTGTTATGTCTCTTCTGCGCTCCTTCCTCCAGCACAGCACTCCACCATCTCTGTGCACCTAGAGCAGAGTGAATACATATGCACTAGAAGCAGACACAATTTTCTACACTGTGGGTCCTAGTGGTGCCCCACCCACAGTCTGGCACCTCAGGTGTCCGCCTCAGTTCGCCTCATGGTAAGGCCAGCCCGGGCTCTATCCCAAAGGAAAAGACATACCTTTTGGGCCCCTGTGAGGTCCACAACAGAGTCCTGCACTGTTGACTTCCCCAGCAGCAGGAGGGAAGGGAGTAGTATGCGATCCTCACTCTGGCAACAATCCTTTTTCAACCAATGGGAGGAGGAGAGACAACAGCAGTTCTCAGAGGCAAGGAGACAGTTAGGCAGACTGCAAGCAGTCTCCTGACCGTGTGAGGAGTCCTGGAGGCCTGGGAAAGCTGGAGGAAGGCTATGAATAGCTTGGCTTTCCCTCCATGTGGGAGAGACCAGTTAGGAAGCAGAGGAGAGAGCAGGTCTGCCGGCAGTCTGCCAGCACAGCACTTCCAGGCCCAGCAACTGGCCTAACTCGTATCCCCAGCCTGCAGAAAAGCCCCAGGAGGGGACAATTCTCCTGTCGCAGCCTGTCAGCAACCAGAGGAGACAGCCTGTCTCTCCTGCCATTCACTGCTTAGAGCCTGCCTGCCCTGCAGCCAGCTCACACCAGATCCAGGATTCTAGAACCCATGGGTTCCAAGCTTTAAAGACTGTCAGCACTGTTTCAGAAGGGAGTGGGCAGTTAGTCCATTTCCAGTGATCCCTAGGCAGGGCCTGCTTGCCTGAATCGGTCTCCTGACCACTCAGCCAGAAATGGAACCTGAGGGGGTATCCTGTATTAGAGTTATATGGGCAGTTAGGTTGTCATTTTGCACCATAAAGGCACATTGCATCTGTGGAAGGATTTTCATCTACCTGGATCATCAAGACCTGCACTGCCAATTCCCAGTATAATAAAGTGTGTTTCTAACAGCATCTCCTTACTGGCCTGCAACATGTCTCCACATGCACCACCTGAGACGTGGTGGACAGACAGAATTGGGGGCGGGGGTGGGAAGAGACACTTTTGTTTAGGAACATTGAGAGAGTGTGTGGTCACGTGACCNACTGCCTGTTCTCCTCAAGTGGATTCAGGGAAGCAGCAGGAAACAGGAAGCTCCCTGAGCAGCTGGTGTTAATCCGTCCAGGGTCCTGGGGGTGGTACATAAAAGGCTAGAGAGGTACATAAAAGGCTCCTCCTCTCTCTCTCTCCCCGCAGTTCCTGCTGCTTTCTGTTATTCCCTCTCACCTTTTCTCCTGCCTCCCTGTTATGGCTCTTGTGCCCTCCTTCCTCCAGCACAGCACTCCACCATCTCTGTGCATCTAGAGCAGAGAGACTACATATGCACCAGCAGCAGACACAATTTTCTACACTCTGGGTCCTAGTGGCGCTCCTCCCCTTCCCCCAAGTCTGGCACCCGAGGCGTCTGCCTCAGTGCGCCTCATGGTAAGGCCAGCCCTGGCTCTATCCCAAAGGAAAAGACATACCTTTTGGGCCCCTGTGAGGTCCACAACAGAGTCCTGCACTGTTGACTTCCCCAGCAGCAGGCGGGAAGGGAAGTAGGATGCGATCCTCACTCTGGCCAATTTCCTTTTTCAACCAATGGGAGGAGGAGAGACAACAGCAGTTCTCAGTGGACAGGAGACAGTTAGGCGGACTGCAAGCAGTCTCCTGACCATGTGGGGAGGCCTGGGAAAGCAGGAGGAAGGCTATGAATAGCTTGGCTTTCCCTCCAGGTGGGAGAGACCAGTTGGAAAGCAGAGGGGAGAGCAGGTCTGCCTGCAGTCTGCCAGCACATCACTTCCAGGCCCTGCAAGTGGCCTAACTCATATCCCTACCTGCAGAAAAGCCCCAGGAGGGGACAATTCTCCTGTCGCAGCCTGTCAGCAACCAGAGGAGACAGCCTGTCTCTCCTGCCATTCACTGCTTCCAGCCTGCCTGCCCTGCAGCCAGCTCACACCAGATCCGGGATTTTAGAACCCATGGGTTCCAAGCTTTAAAGACTGTCAGCACTGTTTCAGAAGGGAGTGGGCAGTTAGTCCATTTCCAGTGATCCCTAGGCAGGGCCTGCTTGCCTGAATCGGTCTCCTGACCACTCAGCCAGAAATGGAACCTGAGGGGGTATCCTGTATTAGAGTTATATGGGCAGTTAGGTTGTCATTTTGCACCATGAAGGCACATTGCATCTGTGGAAGGATTTTCATCTACCTGGATCATCAAGACCTGCACTTCCAATTCCCAGTATAATAAAGTGTGTTTCTAACGGCATCTCCTTACAGGCCTGCAACATGTCTCCACATGCACCACCTGAGACGTGGCGGACAGACGGAACTGGGGGTGGGGGTGGGAAGAGACACTTTTGTTTAGGAACATTGAGAGAGTGTGTGGTCACGTGACCTAGCGTGCCTCTTGGCAGAGCCTTTAGTAATTACAAAGCATTCTTGATCTCTACTCATTTTAATCATTTAATAATTGTACTGATTGTCTATTTCTCTTTGGTCAAGTCCTTACATAAAGTTTATAGTTGTTTTTAATGTGTTTTCTTGTGTGAGTTTGAATTATTTGTGAGTTCAAGTGCTGTAGCCACAGCCTTAGTGTGGTTATCCCTTGTCTCGCTGGAAGCACCGCCAAGTAGCTTGATCCTTTAGCACACCAGGAGCGGGAGGCAGGCACCTACCAGCAGCACAGCGAAATGACCCCAGGATGACCAAACTGTCCAAAAACTGTGAGGTACCCCTCTCCTGTTTGCACTGCATTCAGGTACTAAGCCAGCACTGAAAGGGGGGGTTACATCTATACTTTGTTAAATAAACTTTTGCTTGTTTTCACTATAAACGTATCTAAGTGTCATGTGTTAAGCAAAGAGGTGATCTGAGCTGGAACTGGTAAGCTGGGGTGTACTGTTCCTTTCCAAACAGCAAATCTGTAAATACTGTTAGTTTGCAGTGGAGCAGGGGCTTCACGCTCCAGGGAGATGCTCGGAGAGCTCAGGGGTTGGAATGTGCCTATCGCTAACCTGTAAAGAGACAGCAGGGCCTGCCTAGGCCTAGAGGGGAGTGCTTGTGTTGCCTGTGGCCACTGGAGTTGGGGAGCTGACCCCCATCAGGCACAGACAAGGCTTTCTCGTGCTAAGGGCAGGTGGCCACAGCCCTGGGTACCCCCGGGAAGCAGGCCGCATTGTTGTCCTAATTTTTAAAAATGAACATAGTTCTTTAGAAAAGTAATTTACCCTGATGTAAAAGTAGTATGTAATGATAAATATTTTTTCTTCCCTAGGAAAAGTTGTCAAAAGGAAACAATTAATAAAGAAACATGAACATATCTTAATGTGAACTCTTTGAATGGCTATTGTCTCTGAAAGGTTGATCTGTTTTCTTGTGTATGCAGATTTTACCCAAAGTGATTTACTTCTGCAAGTCTAATAACCATACAACAGAATAACACAATGAAGGATGATTTCATAAATTACACAGAAAAGGAACCACCTAATCCTAGTACGTTTTTCGGTTAGTTGTTTCTTCTTTTTAATGTTAGGCTAGTTGTTGGAAGGATATACTCCATTACCACGAAACTAAGCCACATGTTGAATCTTGTCTGGTAGCCATGAGGGATTTCTATGGAAAAGCAGATCAGCCCTCCCATCGTCCTCCACAAATCATGCTACTCTGGCTATTAAGCTTTCTTCTGTGGTGTCTTTACCCAGCAAGTATGGACCCTTCTTGGGGATCTATGTGGAGGAAACAGCATTCAGAAAAAATTCTTAGCTAGCACTGAATACATGTATTCTCTTTTAACTTAATCACAGCACCAGCTGGGCATAGCTCTGTGTGGCCTTTCTACCAATCTAAGTGACCCTGGTGTGCCTAGTGAGGTACACTAGTTTAAAAATAACTAAGGCTCCCATCCTGTGAGCATTTATGCACATGAGTAGTTCCATTGAATTTCAATGTGTCCGCTCACATGCCTAAAGTTATTTACATGCATCAGCAATGGGGCCTAAGAGTGCAAATGCTCCACTGTGTGAGTCAGGAGCCAGTTAACTGCATTTGAATTGTTATATAATCAAAACAAACATAAGCATGTCCTGTAAGTCTCTACAAAGGTGTTCTAAAAACTAGTGATGGAAAACACAGTAGTATAGTTCAGGCTGAGATAGGATAGACAGCTGGTGTGTGACACAAATCTGACATCAGGAATCATAACATTCAAAAACCAGTAGGAAAACACTTCAACCTCTCTGGCCATTCAGTAACAGATTTAAAGGTGGCAATTTTGCAACAGAAAAGCTTCAAAAACAGACTCCAAGGAGAAACTGCTGAACTTGAATTAAAATGCAAACTAGATACAATCAATTTAGGCTTAAATAGAGACTGGGAATGACTGAGCCATTACACACATTGAATCTATTTCCCCATGTTAAGTATCCTCACACCTTCTTGTCAAACTGTCTTAAATGGGCTATCTTGATTATCACTACAAAAGTTGTTTTTTTCCTGCTGACAATAGCTTATCTTAATTAATTAGCCTCTTAGAGTTGGCTGGGCAACTCCCACCTTTTCATGTTCTCAGTATGTATGTATATATATCTCCTCACTATATGTTCCATTCTATGCATCCGATGAAGTGGGCTGTTGCCCACGAAAGCTTATTCTCAAATAAATTTGTTAGTCTCTAAGGTGCCACAAGTACTCCTGAGCTTTTATCCTGTAGTTCACAGTCACCTCACTATTCTGTTGTGATTCCTCTGTCTGTTCTTTCATCCACTTGTTACTTCTCATCTTATTCCTTGATTATAAACACTTTTGGGCAGAGATCCTCTTTTTTTGCTTGTGTGTACAGCCATAGCACAGTAGGGTTGAGGCCTGTAGGTACTTTTGAAATACCAACAAATAATAAGATGCCTGTTCCACTCTAAGGCCCCAATCCTGCAAAGACAAAGGCCTGGTCTATACCTAAAAGTTAGGTCCACCTAGCTACATTTCTCAGAGGTGTGAAAAATTCATGCCCTAGCGAGACATAGATAAGCTGACCTAAGCCCCAATGTAGACACCATTAGGTTGACAGTAGAACTCTTCGATCAACCTACCAGGTGGATTCACTAATCCCTTCCATCATTGAAGTAAGCGTATATGCTACAGAGAGCATAGCTGCAGCTGTGCCACTGTAGCACTTCTAGTGTAGACATACACTTAGGCATACCCTCAGTTTTTTGCAAGACTGAGGCCCAAGTTAGTCTTTAATGACTTCCCTTAAAATTAGTTTTTGGGCAGAAAATGATGTTTGTTCTCAGCTTGGGTGTGATTTTTGGGGAGGAAAACATTGAAAGTTATTGAGCTGTTTCAAGAGCATGAGAAAAATGTAGGTTTCCTGCTTTAAAAAAATCAACTGTTTTGGTGCTCCGATAATTCAGAAAGGGATGTAATGTGCTTCATAAGAAGCTGACTTAAAAGACCTTACTATTTGTGAAAGCAAAACCTACTTTCTCCTCCACAGAATCGGCAAGTAATGGCTACGACAGTCCTGCTTTCCAACATGATGAAAAACCTGAGCACAATGACCAGTTACAGAAGAACAAGAAAATGTAGGGGGTTCCTTGATCTTAATACGCTGTTAAATTTCTTGCCCTGCCTTTCAAGAATGGGTCTGGATTAATTTTGCATTAATCTCTTTAGAAAGAAAAATGAGAAGTCAAAGGAAAAGATGGTTGGCATTTTGAAATTGGTTAGTGCATAGTTTATTGGTTTGATTTATATTTCTCATTGTTCCTTTTCTTTGCCTGTTGTACGTTATGGTACAGACTAATGTGCAACCACAATACTGCATTTCGAAAGAGAAAAAAGAGGTCTGTGCAAAACTTAGTATTGCCGCAGAGCCATTTTTGTGCGTTGATCTCAGGCTTCCCTCTTTAAAAATATGGCCTGTTGTGCAAAGTTCCCCCCACAGCTAACTGCCAGTGCTTGACAATATTTCAGCACTAGCACCATGACGCAGTGAAATTCACCCACGTTAAGGACTGAAGTGAAGCATGTGCGGTAAGTAGGGCCATGCCCTGGGTCTCTCAACTGAAGATAATTTTACCATTAGTGCATAATGTCTCATGAATTATCCAGTGAAACAAGTGCTGTGTTTTTCTTAAATGTGATAACTGCTACATACCCGTTTCTATTGGTAGGTAGCAGCCAAATGTTTGTCAACTACCTTTGCTTGTTTACATTTTAAAAGTACTGAGTAAATATGTGATGTAGTAGAATGCACACAGGGAGGCAGCGAGTTGCACAGGTGATGTTATCACTGTGTGAAAAATGTAAGAGACATTCTTTTTTCTGCAGATTAGGGGATTCATCCTGCCATCGTGTCCTAACTCCCTCAATAAAAACTGGCCTAAAACTGTGTGTAAGCTTTTTCAAAGTGTATCCCAAGTGTTGTGTTTGCCGTCACAGTATCTAATTCATTGCTTCACAAAGTATTTTGGGATACCCAATTGCCAATGGTGCTATGTAAAAACAAATCCTATTCTGTGTGGCTTAGTAAGATATTGTCACAATTATGTGAATTTGTCAACCTTCAATTAATTCCTTTTTCTTTATATTCATGTAGTTTGGGTATGCCGATTGGCTGGATATCATTTTGATGATAATAGGCTTGATTGCAGCTGTTGCAAATGGAACAGGGCTGCCACTTCTAATCGTTGTCTTTGGAGAGATGACAAACAGCTTTGTGACGATGGGCCAAGCAGTAAATGTGTCTTCAGGTAAATAAAGTTTGTTCAACTTCTGAAAATATTTGTTAGGATCTCTTATTTACTGGATTGGCAGAGGTTCAGGATGGAGTGCTGCTGTGGTTTTAAAAGCCATGAAGAGCATAGTGAATTTTGAATAGTCCTGCCTTTTTACTCTGCTGTATAGTACAGTAGCAAACTAGACACATGATAAATTACAGAGCAGTACATTTGGTAACTGTAAAACGATTTACTACTTTCTATAGTTTATAGTTAATCCATGGAATTCACTGTCCCAGGAGGTCACCAAATCAAGTTCTGTGATTGGATTTTTAAAACAACAAAATAGGACCATTAATACTATTTTGCCTCTATATGAGCTAAGCTTATGATAAGGGCAATCATAACTTACCCTAAAATATATGTGCTGACACCTGGAAGGGGTCTCCTATTTCTCCCAGGTCTGAACAGTTTTGCACATTCGGTTAGGTGCATTATTAGTGAAATTTACCCTTTTGCAGACAGCCAGCAAAAGGCTGAGCCACCACTTGGTCCCCACTTGGGCCCAGTTTTGAGGCTTGGGTAGAACCTAAGTGGTGCATAAAAGTTGGACTTATGGTGTCTGCATGGATGAATTTTGCCTTATGTGAAGTATAAGGGAGAGTTATCAACTTCTGAAAAATCAGATATTGGCCACTGTTGGAATCCGAAGGTC
Organism: Platysternon megacephalum; assembly: GCA_003942145.1. Lineage (NCBI taxonomy): Eukaryota > Metazoa > Chordata > Testudines > Platysternidae > Platysternon > Platysternon megacephalum. The sequence goes on from QXTE01000767.1 coordinate 46,033, forward strand.
AGATCAGATGAAGCTATGATCTGACCAGTGCCCTTTGACGTAGTGAGCTAAATCCATGACATCACTCTACAGTAACCCTCTGAGCTGACTCAGAAGTTTGCCCTGTTTGATCCTCCACTGGAAGGATGATGGCCACCATGAAATCTACAGAGCTGTTGCAGGGAGTGTAGTGTCATGCAAAACACCCATAAGATTATGGCCTAAAACTGCCATGATTTGTTTCATGCCTGTTCTAATAAAACTGAATATTTTTCTTTGTTACAGATAATCTTTCGGCTGTGATAAATAGTAGCTCTACTTGTCCAGCAATTCCAGGTTTGGATATAGAAGCTGAAATGACCAGGTAAGAACCTCTGCAATTATTTTCATAAGAATAGCACAGTGTCGTTTCTATATATTTTTTTTGTCCGTTGAACTGTAAGCCAAATTTGGCCCTCAATTACATCCCATTGGCTTCAGCAGGGTTGAACGTGACCTGATGTGTCTAACTTATCTTGCAAGATGCAATTGACCTTATGGACTTTTACTGTTTTACTACAGGTTTGCCTACTACTATGTGGGTATTGGCTTTGCTGTAATGATACTGAGCACCATCCAAGACTGGACATTTTTTACCTCAGCTGCAAGACAGACAGCAAGAATCCGACAAAAGTTTGTTTTCGCAATACTTCACCAGGAAATGGCTTGGTTTGATACCAGCCAGATTGGAACATTGAACACCCGACTGACGGAGTGAGAAGGCTCTATTTATCTATGCACCAGAAACATGAGCCAAAAAGAAGACTGATGTTTACTTTTATAGAATTAGCTACTGGGAATTTCCAGGAAACCTTTTTAACTAAGACCCAAAATATTACTGCTATCTGAGGGAGAAATTCATTATGATTTTTCACTTCATTTTCAGAGTTTCAGTAACATTTCCATTGCGAGGACTTATCCTGTGAAATGCAAAATCTTACTCATCTGACATTGGCTTTGTAATGTCTATGAGCTATTTTGCAAACTACTGTAGATAAACAGCTCTGCTGACTCCAGCTAGTTTAAAAACACTGAAAACCCTGACATTGTATGAAATGAAACTGCACTCATAGTTATGGGCACTATGTTATCATTTTGAACCTGATCCAAAACCAATTAAAGTCATTAGGAATCTTTGGATCAGGTCCCTTGTGCAGGGATTCAGAGGAAGGTATGATCAAGGTATGCAGGGTTTCTCCAGATTTAATTTACTAACACACTGCTTGTCACTGTATAGGATGCAAAATGGAGATATTCCTTGCCTCAAAGATCTTAAAATCTAATAACAAAATTGAAGAAGATAGGATACATAGGGGAACTTGGAGGAAAAAGTAATGTAAAGGTTTTGGGGGTGAATTTTTGTTTTTGTATAGATTATTCCTTTTGGATATTGCATAAATGAATTGGGTCACGTGTGAATGAGCGGGGGTAGCAATGGCAGAAGTCTATCTAGAGGTTACATCACAGAAAATGAGTTGTGATCTGCTAGTTCCTAGCCCCACAAAGAGCCATTACTGCTGTTCAGTATCCACGTCCAAAATTCCTACTACCCAATGATTTGAACAGTTAAACTTCTGACAAGCTTCTCTCCAGCAAAACAGAAAAATGTGTGAGGAGGAGGCATTCATCAAAGTTAACAAATCTCTTTTTTTAATTAACAGTGACATTAACACCATCCACGAAGGCATCGGAGACAAGTTCTGTATATTTGTACAATTCTTTGCCACGTTTCTGACAGGGATTGTTATAGGATTCGTCTACGTGTGGAAACTGACTTTGGTGATTTTGTCAGTCAGCCCTCTCCTTGCTGCAGCAGCAACAGTTGGATCAATCGTAAGTGCTGGGGGAAAACAAATAAGAATTCTACCTCTAAACACAGATTGAGAGAGAGTGAACCCCAAAGCAACATGACCACAAAGTTTGGAGAGCATGGAGAGCAGCCCTTCTCCTACTCCACTGGCTTCTGCCCCAAAATTTGCAGAGCTCTGTCTACACTGAGCATCAGCAGGCAGGCATTGGCATGCCATGGAGGCCTGGACTGCTTCCAGTCACCACCACTCACCACATGGGAAGAACATGATCAGCATTCATCAACTGTGACCACATTAGTAGATATTGTAATGCACAGAAAAATGTACAAAGTGTTTCCATTTATAGGTTGTATTTTGTTTTCTCTCCCCATTTCCCCCACCCAACTACTGAAAATGGTGGAGGACGAATCATAGAATCATAGACTTTAAGGTCAGAAGGGACCATTATGATCATCTAGTCTGACCTCCTACACAGCGCAGGCTACAGAATCTTACCCACCCACTCCTGTATCAAACCTGTGTCAGAGCCATTGAAGTCCTCAAATCATGTGACCTATAATTAAGATAGCTAAGTTATTTACATGGCCTCCATTACTATAGTTTCTGAGTGCCTCACAAGCTTCATTGTGTTTAGCCTCACAACACCATGCAAGATAGGGGATTCCCATATTACACATAGAGAAGTGAAACACGGAGAGAAGTTACTCACCCGAAGTTGCCCAGGAAAACTGTGTTGGAGTGGGGACCTGAACCCAGGTCTCCTAAATTTTAGGCTCTTTCCCTAACTGCTTGATCACCCTTTGTACCAGTACATAATTTACACCACTTAAATAGATTTCAATAAAATACTTTCCCCTCCCCCGCACCCTCTGAATTTTCCAGTTCCTGGCATCATTCACTACAAAAGAGCTGTCTGCTTATGCTAGAGCAGGAGCTGTTGTGGAATAAATTTTGACTGCTATCAGAACAGTTGTTGCTTTCAATGGACAGATGAAGGCATAAGAAGCTTCTCCTCCTCCTCTCTCTCCCTGCAGCTCCTGCTGCTTTCTGTTATTCCCTCTCACCTTTTCTCCTGCCTGCTTGTTATGTTTCTTGTGCCCTCCTTCCTCTAGCAGAGCACTCCACCATCTCTGTGCATCTAGAGCAGAGAGAATTCATATGCACCAGCAGCAGACACAATTTTCTACACTCTGGGTCCTAGTGGCGCCCCCCCCCCCCAGTCTGGCACCTGAGGCGGCCGCCTCAGTTCGCCTCATGGTAAGGCCAGCCTTGCTCCAGGGTTATAACTTATGCTACAGAAGGGCAACTTTAAGGTTTACCAGAGGTTCCATAGGAGTCATGCTGGTGGAGGCTGGAGAAGGGATGTTTTGAGTCAGTTCATCACAGCCACCGGGTCACACACTCTGCCCAATAGGAACTCTCATTTTTGGCACCTTTACAAGTGCTGTTTTCTATTGCTGCAACCTCTCCACTTTTACCCACAGGAGTCCATGCTGAGACTGGTGCCAGCAAAACTGGCAGAGATACTATGTGAATTTGGCAGGTTGTCTTTAGAGGAAATATAAAACATATTATCTCCTCAGTGAATGGTGCTGCACCTACCTATTGCTCCATTCACGCATGCTGTACATTCAGGTAAAGATCTTATTTTCTCACCACACACAGGGTGTTTCCTCTTCTCCCCTTTTATAGTAACAGATAAACTACATTGACCTAAAAATGCCCCAAGACTACGTCCTGCCCCTTTTGAGTAATAGGTGATCTGAGAGATCTGCCAGATTCTTTGCACTTAATTAAATTTCCCCTAGGGCCTAGAGCAGATGCACAAACTTTTCAGGAGGCAATTAGAATGTCATTTCTTTGTTTTTCTTCCTTATGCAGATATGAACTAAAGCAGATGTGAACTAGAAACTCCTGAAAGTCTCTGAATTATCCAATACCTGTAAATGATCAAGGTGAAGAAGGAATTAATGGGCGAGATCATCCTCATGTGTACAGAACCTGAGTGAACTGGTTTAACACAGGTGACTGAGGCAGGGGTTGGGCTAAGAGGGGCAGAATCTTATACCATAACTGGGGCATCAACCCAGAGCTGTTCCCAGGCTGAAATTTAGGCCCTGCAATATGCCATGGACACCCACCATTGCTGCTTATTGTAGCACAACCCGGAGGAGATGGCCAATAACTGTGAAACAGTTTTGTAAAGTAAACTAACGTCAGGCAGAATTGCCTTAGCTACAGTATCCATCTTTAATCTAAATTGCCAGAAAATTAATAAAGTATATATAAAAAATTATCAGTGAAAAATTAGTCATGTATCCACATCTACATACCTAGCATTATGTATTGATCAACATTTTTAATGAAAAGCTTGTTTGGGAAGGACCATCTTTAATTATATCTGTGTACAGTATTTAGCACAATGAGGCCATGTTCTCTGGTTGGGGCCTTGAGGTGCTACTTCCAGACTGTAAATGTCATAATAAATGTTGCGTTTTATGTTTCACAATAATGCCCTAGAACTAGGGAAGGTGCGTGTGACAGTGGGGAATGCTGCAATTGTGGAGGTGACGTAGGAAACTTCAGAGTGTTGTGCGATCAGTTTCCTCTTCAGCTCCTGATTTTTAACAAATATTGGAGCAGAAGGATTTTTTGTTGGTTGTGGTGGTGATGGAGTACTAAGTATGTCTCTATTTAAAATGTAGTAGCTTACACTTTGAATTGGTTAAATGGGCTACATTCTGCCCTCAGTTACACAACTCTAACCTCACACGGGTTGCATGGTTGTAACTGAAGGTAGGATTTAGCCACCAAACTCTTAACTCTGTAACAGTTGTCCAACACCAACCAGGTCTGGGTACTGCTGTGAGAGGCAATCAAGAAAGGAATTCTAGTTCCTGGTCTTTGCCTACTATATCAGGGGTGGGGGTGTTAAGCCAAAAACGGTATCTATTATTTTACCATTGCCATATGCAGATATATTAATCTGAGAGTTGCCACACATTGGGGTATTTTCAGCTCAATCACTTCAGGAAACCCAAGTGTAGCTTTCAGAGTGGTAGCCATGTTAGTCTGTGTCAGCAAAAAAACCGAGGAGTCCTTGTGAAACCTTAGCTTGATTTTTATGAATGCTATAGTGGGTATATTCCAGCTGTAACCAGTATTTCCTTTAAGCAGATACCACTCTCCAGTCTAGCCAGTTAGGGCTGATGCTAGTTAATTCAACTTGACTGATGCTGCACTGTAATGATTAGGCCCTTCCCGTTAGCAGCTGCCTCTCAGAAGAGCAATCAAATACAGTGAAGTTCTGGAACAGCCTCACAATAGGAGTTGCTGGGACAAGCAACTTAATTTTAAGAGAGAGCTGGACAAATTTATGAGTGGGATTGTACGATGTGGTTGGTTAGGGGAGCTGGCTTCACAGCCCTGAGCATCCCTTCTGGTTCATGTTTTATGTTCCTAAAATATCATGTTTAAGGGCTTCAGCTGGTCACCTCCAGGGCTCCCCCCCCCCCCCCCCCCCCCCCCCCCCCCCCCCCCCCCCCNTTATCTCCTTCCTCTAAAGCATCAGAGATGGCCATGGCTGGAGATGGGACACTGGATGAGGTGGGCCCTGCTCTCAGGTGTTACTGAGAATTTTTTTATGTGCTTAGCCAGCTGGCTCTTGCTCACATGCTCAGGGTCTAACTGACCACCATATGTGGAGTTGGGAAGGCATCTTCCCGAGGTCAGATTGGCAGTGAGCTGGGGGCGGGAGGGGGTTGCCTTCCTCTGCAGCATGTGGTGCAGTTCTTGTGTTTAGAATCATCAGGGTAGGCGGCAGGTTATATGGGCTCGTGGTGCTCGAGCACCAGGAATATTCAGGGCTGGGGGCTGTGCTCCACCAATATCTGGAGCTGGGTTTCTCCCCTGGCCCTGCCTGGAGCAGGCACCAGCCCCTGCCGCCACCCCCCGCCTCGGAGCGCCACCCCCCCCCCCAGCCCAGTAGCATAGCTAGGGGGGGAGCAGGGGGAGTGGTTGCTCCCCTCTGAGCACATTTTCCAAAAATGGCGCCTTTCCATGCAGCCAGCACTGGGCTCCGGACTCAGAGAGCCGGGTTTTGCATGTGGCCGCCAGCTGGCTGTGGGCTCCGCACCGCCCTCCTGCATCCCCAACCCTGCTCGCTGTAGGCTGGTTGCCAGGCTCCCCGGGGATGAGGAGGAGAAGGCTCCCGCCTGCCCGCAGCTCCCCGGCTCCCTAAGCCGGGGTGGGCTCTGCCGGGAGGGGAAGGGGCGGCAGCGCAGCCCCCCCAGCGTGTGTGGGGGGGGGGGGCTGAGGAGCAGCAGCCCCATTGGCCCCCCCGGCAGCCGCATGCAGAGCGAGGCGGCCACGCGGCGGGGAAGGGGGCTCTGAAGCCCAGTTGGTGCCGGCGGAGGAGGTGGGGGAGGGGGATGTTTTTTTCTTGTGGTCTCTCTTCAGCGGAGGGGGCTGGGCTGAGGGAGCGGCAGGACCAGGAGGCAAAGGAGCGACTTTGGGTTATTGCCCCCCCTCATAGAATCATAGAATCATAGAATCTCAGGGTTGGAAGGGACCTCAGGAGGTCATCTAGTCCAACCCCCTGCTCAAAGCAGGACCAAACCCAACTAAATCATCCCAGCCAGGGCTTTGTCAAGCCTGACCTTAAAAACCTCTAAGGAAGGAGATTCCACTACCTCCCTAGGTAACCCATTCCAGTTCTTCACCACCCTACTAGTGAAAAAGTTTTTCCTAATGTCCAACCTAAACCTCCCCCTCTGCAACTTGAGACCATTACTCCTTGTTCTGTCATCTTCTATCACTGAGAACAGTCTAGATCCATCCTCTTTGGAACCCCCTTTCAGGTAGTTGAAAGCAGCTATCAAATCGCCCCTCATTCTTCTCTTCTGCAGACTAAACAATCCCAGTTCCCTCAGCCTCTCCTCGTAAGTCATGTGCTCCAGCCCCCTAATCATTTTTGTTGCCCTCCGCTGGACTCTCTCCAATTTATCCACATCCTTCTTGTAGTGTGGGGCCCAAAACTGGACACAGTACTCCAAATGAGGCCTCACCAGTGCTGAGTAGAGGGGAATGATCACATCCCTCGATCTGCTGGAAATGCCCCTACTTATACAACCCAAAATGCCATTAGCCTTCTTGGCAACAAGGGCACACTGTTGACTCATATTCAGCTTTTCGTCCACCGTAACCCCTAGGTCCTTTATATACTCCCGTATATACTCCTTCCTCCCCACCCCCCAGTGCTGTGCCTGGGGCTGTGAAACTGCTTAGTGCAGCGTGTGAAGGAAGGAGGGGTAAATGTGCTTTAAGGTGCCAGTTATGTCTCCTCAGTCTCACTGCTGACTAGCTGCAGCCCCAGTGCTCAGAATTAAGCAGTGTTCTCAGGGACTGTACAGTACTCTATACTAATTTTCAATTGCCTGCTCAATGCTTCAGCCATGCCACCTTTTCACTTAGCTATCTCCTGAATAGTGGTGACTGGGAATTGGGGGGGAAAGGGGGGAAATGTGTAGCAGATGCTAATTTGAGGTGAATAGTCTCTTGCCCAGATTCTACTGGGTTTATGGTGCTTTGTGCTATGGACTTGGAGCAAAGTGGCTGGTGACTAACCAGGAATCTGGTTAATAATTGTTCTCTAAATTCAGCTTTCTTCTTTCTCTCTCTGTGAATTATCACTAATTCAAAATAGTAGTGTGCAAGTTGACTGGATAATGGTAATAGCATAATCTCTTGTTATAACATTGTAAACCCTACTACCTGATTTTTATATTAAACACTTACTATACATAATACAATAAATCCGACAGAAACAAAACCTAGGAAAACTTTATTCTTTCTGTGTCTTATTTAAAGTTTTCCAGTAATCTCCCCTTGCTTCAGAATGCCTCATGCGTCACCCATACTATTTGCAATAGGATTCAACATGTGGCTTGGCTGCTTCCTGAAGAGCTGGGAGCTCAATATTCATCTCAGATAGATACTATATGCAGAAGCACAACTCGGGGGGGGGGGGGGGGGGTTGGAGGATCATTGTGTTTAACACAAAAATTGATTATTTTACACCCTTTAAAGTATATAACTAGTCGTATACAGGTGTTATGAAGTGGGAATGTTCTTAATGTTTTCTCTGAATACTGTGTGGGTGCCTCAGTTTCCCCTATGCATTTCTTAAGTATCTAGGTGGTGGGATAAGGGGGTGGGATTGTTGTAGATCCCTAGAGGGCCAGTGTGATGCTGTCTGCACAGAGAATGGCCGAAACCCTGTCTCCGGGCAACTGATGGCCTGGCCGCTCTCCTGCAAGGTGCCAACTGAAGGTGTTGGAGAACAAAGAGATCAGGTGGCCTCCTAATGCCTGGAAAAGAGACAAAGGCCAGAGGAGGGAGTGTCAGTGCCTGTGCGGACTTCCCTGTGCAGCCTTCTGGGAAGCGCATGGTGTGGAAGGGGATGCTGGGATGCTCTGGAACTACTCCTTCAAAGCCAGTCAGGACTCTGAGGGAGCCTCCTCTCTCTGAGCATACTGTCTCCAGGGCAAGAAGCTTACACCTTCCTGGGTCTGACCTCGGAGCATTCAGCATGCCCTTCCACACCGTGCGCTTTCCACAGCGAGTCCGCCCAGGTGGGGTCCTGGGGCAGCCAGAGGTCCCTGCACCCCAACTCTGCAGTCAGAAGTGACTCTCAGCCAGCCGGTAAAACAGAAGGTTTATTAGACGACAGGAACACAGTCTAAAACAGAGCTTGTAGGTACAGAAAACAGAATCCCTCAGTCACATCCATCTTGGGGGGTGGGGAGCCCAGACCCAAGTTCTGGGCCTCTCCCCATTTCCCCAGCCAGCTCCAAACTGACACTCCCTCCTCTGGCCTTTGTGTCTCTTCCGGACAAGGAGGCCACCTGATCTCTTTGTCCCCAACACCTTCAGTTGGCACCTTGCAGGGGAAACTGAGGCACCCACACAGTATTCAGAGAAAACATTAAGAACATTCCCACTTCGTCACAACAGGTGCAACAAAATATAATACTGTATATTGAAGCAGGCAAGTGCTGCTTCTGACTTTCCACTTTTAAATGACCCTTGTAATCTTGTGGTGCCGACACGTTGTAGCTTCATTTTATCCCAGCAACAAATTCTTGATTTGTAGGACCACTAATAATCAACAATGGATTTTTCCGATAGTGATATTGTGCAATAAAGAGAAACTTAAATGCTTATGGCTTCCAGTCCATGTTTACACTATTTAATAAAATATACATATCGGGTTACAGGGCGGGAGCGGGGGGGCACCACCATTTTGGGCACCACCAAAAATTATACAAACCTGCCGCCTATCTCCTGAGGGATTTAATACTTTGGTCTAATTTCAGTTGTTGGGTTTAATGCCTGGGCGTTGGTGGCCTGTGATATACAGGTCAGACTAGATCAGGGGTCGGCAACCTTTCAGAAGTGATGTGCTGAGTCTTCATTTATTCACTCTAATTTAAGGTTTCGTGTGCCGTTCATACATTTTAACGTTTTTAGAAGGTCTCTTTCTATAAGTCTATAATATATAACTAAACTATTGTTGTATGTAAAGTAAATAAAGTTTTTAAAATGTTTAAGAAGCTTCATTTAAAATTAAATTAAAATGCAGAGCCCCCCGGACTGGTGGCCAGGACCCAGGCAGTGTGAGTGCCACTGAAAATCAGCTTGTGTGGCGCCTTCGGCACACGTGCCATAGGTTGCCTACCCCTGGACTAGATGATCCGGTTGTTGCTTTTGGCCTCAAAGTCTGACATTTGGACCTGAAGATTGTCTATTTCTAACCAAAGATGATTTTTAAAATTAATTGAGTGGTTTCATAAAATAGAACACCTAAAAAGGGAAACGGCATTCTTCCTTCCAAAGCGCACACTTTCCTTAAATCATAAACAAAACAGTTTACAGTATTCTACAGTAATGGCCCAAAATACTGCAGAGACACTATTGTAAACTACAGTGTTGTGGATCATGACATTTAAATACTGAAGCTTTATTTATAAGTTTATGTCCGTTCTAGTTACCATTGCATTTATTTCAGTCCACTACCAGTTCTGTTCAACTTTTAAATAATTGTGATCATCTTTTACTTATAAAGGAGGTTTAAAAAAATAATGCAATTTGCTGTGACTTTCTCTGATCTTCTACCAAGTGATAAGTGGGGCCCTTATATCTCACCAGATTACAGCAGGAATTATTTGCTAACTCTTCTCTTTCTCCTCTTCTCACTTTCCCTTTGCTTCCCTGCTTTTTACTTTTTAAAGTTGCTTATTAACATTACAGCTGGTCAAAATTTTTCAGATGGCATTTTATGATGGGAAAATGTTCTATTTCATCAAAATCTAAACTTTCTGTGGGACAGTGTCAACCTTGACAAAATTTTATTTTGGGGGGAAAAGCAGTTTGATAATGCTGAACAACGTGTATTTACAATGCTTAGCACAATGTGGCTCCAGTCTTGGCTGGGGCTTCTACACACAAAAAGAGCAGAACCTCTGTTTTACAAACTAATTGGGGACTGAGGAGTTCATAACATTGAAACGTTCATAAAATTGAATATCTCAAACTGACAGTAGGTACAGTGCGAGTTGCAGCATGGTGCACTGCATCACTTCTTGTCCTTCAAACTACAGCAAAACATTTTCCAACACACTGAAGGCCTCAAAATGTGAAGGGATGTGTGACGGTGCTGCCAGTGGGAGCCGGCTAAGGTCACTCAATTAGGGTGAACTGCAAACAAAACGGAGCAAACAAACCCCAAACGCTGGTGGATATTCCAATACTTAGATTTTCCAAGCCAGCACAAAACAACTTCTATATTACCATACAGGTTACTCAGAAGTCCAAACAACGCAGTTCCCTTAAAGTACCCAGCCTCAGGCCTCCATCCAGACACACCTGTCAGATATGATGATGATTACTGAGAATCTTATCTCATCATATAAAAGAAAAGGTTCTTCCAATCCCAAAGGATCAGCCACATACCCAGGTTCAATTATAACTTAGATCTTACCCAAAATACACGCTATAGTCAATTCTTATTAACTAAGCTAAAATTTATTAAAAAAGAAAAGAGAGAGAGTGTTGGTTAAAAGATCAATACACAGACAGACTTGAATTCAATTCTTGAGGTTTAGATACATAGCAGAGGTGAGC
>QXTE01000767.1:58166-96152 GCA_003942145.1 Platysternon megacephalum
GGGGGGGGGGGGGAATGAAAAGAGGAATCATCACACAGGGCCTATGCCTGAACTCCTTAATCAGACAAAACTACCACTGGTTTCCCTGATTTTCCAACAACCTTGGGCACTCAGATTCCAGCATGATGAGGATGATATCAGCACCCAGATGGATGGGAAGATAATTATGGGATTTTTTTTTTTTGCACAGTGGAAAGGGGTGGGGAGCCATAGGGTACTGTAAAGTCTGCATAAGTTTTACCATAGTAACTGAGAGACTCTGAGCTTTCGGGTGCTTTTCNAGCTGCCTCCACAGTCACACACACACCCGGCCCTGGGCAGGAGGCCGCCTGGGGTCGGCTCAGGGCTGAGCGATGGNGGTGCTTTTCTGAATCAACTCATTTAAGACATTTAAAATCATTTAAGCAGGAAAGGACCGCAATTGGAGGCTTTAGTCCTTTTACCCATTTCTGGTCCACACAGCGGCATGTCTTCACCAGAAATGGTTTTCTTGTTTTGGGCAGGGGGTAACTGTGGGAAAGGAGTCACTGATAGGAGATGTGGAAAGGGGGCCCCAGAGCATTACCTTGAAACCTGATCCTTCGGTATGTGGAGGAAAGGAAACAAGGTAGCTGCAAACTGGGCGGCAGGAAGCAGCCTGCTGTTTATAAGGGGCAGGGTAAAGCGGGCACTGAGGTTTAGGAAGAGCAGCGTCTGGGACACACCACACCGGGGAGTCTGCCTTGGTTAGTGAGTGAAGGCGGGCGTGGGCACTCCGCAGTCACACCCGGTCTGGGAGCAGCGCAGGGAGCAGCGGGCAGGTGAGGCTCAGAACCGCTGGGACGGGGACAGTCTCCTGCTGAGGAATCTCTCCCATCCCCGAGACAGGCTTTACCAGCTGCCTCCACAGTCACACACACACCCGGCCCTGGGCAGGAGGCCGCCTGGGGTCGGCTCAGGGCTGAGCGATGGGGAAGCTCCAGCCACTCTGAGCAAACCCCTCGGCCAGCCCCTCCCCGCTACTCGCTCTCCTCCCACGGGGGCTCAGCGGCGCTCCCCGGGCGCCGCACGCGGGCAGCGGGGCACCTTCCCCGGCAGGACCGGGGCCGCGTCTCTGGGGGCCGCTCGCTCCATGGCCAATGGCAGCTCGGAGTGACACGCACCAAGGGAGCCCTGGCCGCTGGGACTGAAAGCAAAGGGATCGTGGCCACTGCGGGGGGAGGGCTACTGGTGCCGTTGTCCCTCTGAAGCGGGGGTTGCTAGAGGTGACAGTGTTGCTGCCCTGACGTGGAGGGATGATGCTACGGGTGATAGTGTTGCTGCTCTGATGCTGAGGTATCTCCCAGGGGGTAATACCTCTCTCCAGGAGGCACTGAAGCTGAGAGATCCTCAACTATAGAGTCACTAGTTCTACCTTTTGTTGCATTGAAGCTGAGGGATCTTCTATAGATCCCCTTAAAAAGCAAGATATTACTTCTGTATGCAACTGCCTGGAGGATCCTTCTGGTTTTTTGTTTGTCTGTCTGTTAGTGGCTGCATGTAAATGTCAAGTGGTCCATTAGGGACCAGGCTGTCTATAGAAAGTCTGTAGGTGCATTGCAGTTGAGGAGATCCTATAAAGTTCTTTGTCTCTGTGCCTCTTTCCGTGCTTACTTTCGAGGTGAAGGGACCGTGCAGTTGTAGAAAACTGTCATTATGGTTCTATTTATGGCTATATTGAAGCTGAAGAAACCCTACAGGGGGCTTTGTCTCTTGCACTCCCCCTCCCTCCTTTCATCTCTCTGTGGCAAGAAGTAGGTTGGCTTTGAAAGTGGCTGTGATAAATGAGCACATAAATAAGTGTAATCCTTTTTACAATGGTCATTTGCATCTGTATGGTTGTCCTGATAGTAACCTATAGCCACAGGAGTTTGTGTGGGTGTCCAAACTAAAAGTGAGACTAATGGCCATAACAGAAAGTTAAAAGGTAAACTGAAATAAATTAATTCTAAAATCCAGACAGCAACATACACTAGAAATTGATCTAAAAGGAAGCTGAAGGGTAGAATAAGGATTTTGCACACAATGTTCTTGTTTAGATGTATAGGTCAGCTTTAGTTTTGTTTAATTTTTTAACATGCCTTGAGAGCTGTTGGACCCAGATTCAAATGTACTGTTTTGTAAACATACATACATGCCATATAAAGGAACAAAACCCTGGTGGTAGAATGTTGGTCATCTGTTTCCTAAGAATTCCACCATTATTTAATTAATCCAATAATTCTTGGAAAGGATAAAGCATTGTGAATCTTTCCACAATTACCATGATCATGATATCAATGGAAGAAATACTTTAGTCAAACACAAGTTATTGGGCTCAATACAGAGGCAACAGGGTGAAATTCTATGGCCTGTGTTATACAGGAGGTCAGACTAGATGATCTAATGGTCTCTTTTGGCATTAAAATCTATGAAAGTGGTTAGCTGAGTGTGACCAAAGAATCCCTTGGTGCCAACTGATATAGGGCACAGGGGATGCACAGGGTTTTGCAGTGGTCAGATATATGCATATTAAGTTACTAAATGGTTGCCTGTAAGATCTCTATCAAGAGCCAGTAGCCAACTGGCTAATCATTTTGCAATGTATGGGTGGATAATATTTAAGGAGTTATGTATCTATATTGGAAATTATGATCTCAAAGCCTTGGAGTTAAGACAGGTAACCAAGAGGTTATGTCTTACATAGGTTCCTTTTAAGCAGGAGGTTGCAGACATTTATCTCCCTGTCTGGTTATGTGTGTATTGGCCATTTTATGTCTCACATGGATACTTGTTTGCACACTAAGCCTGACACCAGTTGAAAGATTGCAAAATCTACCAGACTTACAGGAAGACATAAACAGCAGCAAGGGATTCTGTTTATGAGTAAAGACAATGGATTGTGGGGGAATATCTGGGAGTGCAGATGGACACACTGCAACCTTCATCTAGGAGCCAAGCTGACAGCATGTCTTCTCTCATGGAAAAGGGTTCACAGTCTGTCTGGCAGGAAAGCACTGGGGACCAATACTTTATTGGACATGAGAGTATTTAGTTAATTAAGTCTAGTTTCTAGAATGTGTGTTAGGATTTTGTTTTATATGTAAGTATTTCTTTCCAATAGTTCTGCTGGCTACCACTTGACTATGTAGTGCCACTCCCACCCCTTAGCAAGGGGGTTCGGTCCAGGGCCGGCCCACAACATTTTGGCACCTGAGGCAGGGAGCTCAAATGACGTCCCCATGGCCCCTCACTTGGGCCAAAACTTTGAAAGGTCTCAGTTCTGCCTTCTTCCTGTTCTACTCCTCTCATGGTACTGCTCTGCTACCTACCCCAATAAAGGAGAACTAACAACTTAAAATGCCTTGTTCAAAATTTTAAGTAACACTTAACTTTCAAATGCCTGAACGGCAAATGTAACTTTTCTTGTCTGCATAGTAAACACTGGCATTTTTATCTGTTTGAATAATCAAAGTGGTGCTTTCCGTGCCTTCTTGGTTGCAAAGATTTGAACTGCTTCCTGAAGGTCCACAGTCTGGGCCAGCTCATGCTCTATTGAGATGGTTGCAAGGCCGACCAGCCTCTCCTGTGTCATTGTGGAGCGTAGATGTGTTTTTATTAACTTCAGCTTGGAGAAGCTGCGTTCTCCACTGGCAACTGTTACAGGAAGTGTTAGAAGTATGCGCAGAGCAACAAAAGCATTTGGAAAGAGGGTGGTCATCTTATTTGTGCACATATATTCCAGAACAGCCTTTGGAGTTGATCCTGCTGAAATNACTGTATTGAACAATCTAGCACTTGGTTCAAGAATTCAACTTTGAATTGTTGTTTGGGGTCTCTTATGGGATTATCTCGTGCCTCGTAATCAAAATGTATTCTTCTTCGGTGACTCTTGTATTCTTGAATGGGTGGGAAAATAGCTTCAGTGTGAAGTTCCTCTGCCAACTTCTGTGCACTCTTCAGAACATTTTGAAATCCCTCATCTGACCGGTAAGACTGTAGGTATGACTTTGCTTTGTCCAGTTGTTCCATTGCTCCAGATACATCAAGGTCAACACCTTGGAGTCTCTAGCTTACAACATTTATTTCAAACAGTATGTCATGCCACAACACTAAGCCACACAGAAATTTAAGTTATGTATGTTTCTGGTGATTCCATTTCCCTCTGCCACTGTTCTCCCACGAACAGTTCCTGTCATAACATTATCCTCCATAATGGCAACTATGGCATCCTCTATCTTCCCAATTTGGTGTTTCATAGGCTTTATCGCCTCCACTCGACTTTCCCATCGTGTGGCACTCAGTGGTTACAGTGTCAGAGAGGATGTTTCCAGATGTTGCTTCAAAATTTGCCATGGATGAGTTGATGCAGAGAAAAATACATAGATGCTTTCAATTACATTAAAAAATTCAGCAGCCTCACTAGAAGCTGATGCTGCATCACTGACCACCAAGTTCAATGAATGAGAACTGCATAGGACCAAAAAAGCTCGAGGGTTTAACTTCCGGATCCATGTCTGCACTCCTCTGTTCTTTCTTGTCATGTTGGCACCATTATCGTAGCCTTGACCTCTCATGTCACCTATCGCAATTCCCATACCTTCCAGCTTTTTAAGAAGCACATTTGTCATACCAGCTCCTGTAGTATCATCTATGGCAATAAATTCTAGAAAATGCTCTCTGACACTCACCATTGCAGGGACATTTTCATAGGTTCTGTTGTTGTTACAAAACACACCATTAAAGTCATTTGTTCCGTATGGCTGATGTCAGGTGTGCAGTCCAGAATAACAGAGTAATATCTTGCTGACTTCAGATCTGCCACAATCTTCTGTTTGACTTTTGTTGCCAGTGACTGTATGATCTCAATGATCTCATTTTGAATTGTTTTTCCAAGGTAGTGGTGTGTGTACATTTCTTGGGTGGTGACTCTTCTTAGATGCTCCTGGAGTACATCAAACTCAGCACTCAGCTCCACAATTTTAAGGAAGTTTCCATTGTTTGGCACATAGAGCTGATCTGAAGTGCCACGCAGTGCTAGATTTTGGGTAGCAAGCATTCTCACAATGGCAATGAGCCTTTTCAGAACATTTTGCCACTAAAAAGACTCTGATGCAATCTTCTCTTGATGCTGATCATCTATGGAGGCCTTTAACCTTAGTCTCAGCTCAAGCTCTTTCCACCTATGGAATGCTCTCTGGTGATTTGCTGCCTTCCCTTCTCAAGGCATGCCAGATTTCTAGCCAGATTTTTCCAGTCCTTTGTTCCTGTAGCACCCAATGTGGCTGGAACATTAGACTGGAAGAGTTTGCAACAAAAACAGTATGGAGCATTCCGGGTTTTTGAGTACATAAGCCATGGTCTCTCCACTTTGTCACCATTGGGGATTTCACGTCAGTAATCTGTTGGATTAAAACTTCTATTTTCATGGTCTTTGGGGAACATGAAGTTTTTCACTTGCTGTGGCCCAGGCAGTACAAGGAAGTCCCTTAGGCTATTGCTCAAGTGGGTCCACAGTCCTGGATCATCTAGACTTAAGGAACTAAACTCAGCAGCAGCTGTTTCTTGCACCTCCACCACACTCTTCTCTGATCTACACTTTTCTTCAGGAATGTGCATGGTTACATCCATTTGAGATGGAGATATGGATGCTGCAGTAGCTGCCAGGTCACCTGCACTCTGACTAACTGGAAGATCAGGCATCTCCTCACCACTCACATCCTCACTGGGGCCAGAAGGCTCACCGTGAACATTTGTGTCTATGTATCTCAGGAGAGCTCCTTCCTGCTTAGATAGAAAAGCTTCCTTTGCTTGCTTTCTTTTTCTGAATGCTGCCCCAGAGGGGCGTTTTCTTCTTTCACTCATGACTGCTGTTCTGTGCCAGCTATAGTGGCTCTCAACACTCAATTGAAGGGGACAAATAAGCAGGCTGGTAGCAGGGCCTGAGTGAGGGAAATATCAGCGTCTTAAGGGCCTAACTGGCTCCTACTACTTCAGTTGACTGCCTGTTCTCCTCAAATGGGTTCAGGGAAGCAGCAGGAAACTCCCTGAGAAGCTGGTGTTAATCAGTTTAGGCTCCTGGTGGTGCTAGAGAGGTACATAAGAGGCTCCTCCTCCTCTCTCTCCCTGCACCTCCTGCTGCTTTCTGTTATTCCCTCTCACCTTTTCTCCTGCCTGCCTGTTATGTCTCTTCTGCGCTCCTTCCTCCAGCACAGCACTCCACCATCTCTGTGCACCTAGAGCAGAGTGAATACATATGCACTAGAAGCAGACACAATTTTCTACACTGTGGGTCCTAGTGGTGCCCCACCCACAGTCTGGCACCTCAGGTGTCCGCCTCAGTTCGCCTCATGGTAAGGCCAGCCCGGGCTCTATCCCAAAGGAAAAGACATACCTTTTGGGCCCCTGTGAGGTCCACAACAGAGTCCTGCACTGTTGACTTCTCCAGCAGCAGGAGGGAAGGGAGTAGTATGCGATCCTCACTCTGGCAACAATCCTTTTTCAACCAATGGGAGGAGGAGAGACAACAGCAGTTCTCAGAGGCAAGGAGACAGTTAGGCAGACTGCAAGCAGTCTCCTGACCGTGTGAGGAGTCCTGGAGGCCTGGGAAAGCTGGAGGAAGGCTATGAATAGCTTGGCTTTCCCTCCATGTGGGAGAGACCAGTTAGGAAGCAGAGGAGAGAGCAGGTCTGCCGGCAGTCTGCCAGCACAGCACTTCCAGGCCCAGCAACTGGCCTAACTCGTATCCCCAGCCTGCAGAAAAGCCCCAGGAGGGGACAATTCTCCTGTCGCAGCCTGTCAGCAACCAGAGGAGACAGCCTGTCTCTCCTGCCATTCACTGCTTAGAGCCTGCCTGCCCTGCAGCCAGCTCACACCAGATCCAGGATTCTAGAACCCATGGGTTCCAAGCTTTAAAGACTGTCAGCACTGTTTCAGAAGGGAGTGGGCAGTTAGTCCATTTCCAGTGATCCCTAGGCAGGGCCTGCTTGCCTGAATCGGTCTCCTGACCACTCAGCCAGAAATGGAACCTGAGGGGGTATCCTGTATTAGAGTTATATGGGCAGTTAGGTTGTCATTTTGCACCATAAAGGCACATTGCATCTGTGGAAGGATTTTCATCTACCTGGATCATCAAGACCTGCACTGCCAATTCCCAGTATAATAAAGTGTGTTTCTAACAGCATCTCCTTACAGGCCTGCAACATGTCTCCACATGCACCACCTGAGACGTGGCGCACAGACGGAACTGGGGGTGGGGGTGGGAAGAGACACTTTTGTTTAGGAACATTGAGAGAGTGTGTGGTCACGTGACCTAGCGTGCCTCTTGGCAGAGCCTTTAGTAATTACAAAGCATTCTTGATCTCTACTCATTTTAATCATTTAATATTTTCACTGATTGTCTATTTCTCTTTGGTCAAGTCCTTACATAAAGTTTATAGTTATTGTTTTTAATGTGTTTGCTTGTGTGAGTTTGAATTATTTGTGAGTTCAAGTGTTGTAGCCACAGCCTTAGTGTGGTTATCCCTTGTCTCGCTGGAAGCACCGCCAAGTAGCTTGATCCTTTAGCATACCAGGAGGGGGAGGCAGGCACCTACCAGCAGCACAGCGAAATGACCCCAGGGTGACCGAAACTGTCCAAAAACTGTGAGGTACCCCTCTCATGTTTGCACTGCATTCAGGTACTAAACCAGCACTGAAAGGGGGGGTTACATCTATACTTTATTTAACAAACTTTTGCTCGTTTTCACTATAAATGTATCTAAGTGTCGTGTGTCAAGCAAAGAGGTGATCTGAGCTGGAACTGGTAAGCTGGGGTGTACTGTTCCTTTCCAAACAGCAAATCTGTAAATACTGTGAGTTTGCAGTGGAGCAGGGGCTTCACACTCCAGGGAGATGCTCAGGAGTTGGAATGTGCCTATCGCTAACTTGTAAAGAGACAGCAGGGCCCGCCTAGGCCTAGAGGGGAGTGCTTGTGTTGCCTGTGGCCACTGGAGTTGGGGAGCTGACCCCCATCAGGCACAGACAAGGCTTTCTCGTGCTAAGGGCAGGTGGCCACAGCCCTGGGTACCCCCGGGAAGCAGGCCGCATTGTTGTCCTAATTTTTAAAAATGAACATAGTTCTTTAGAAAAGTAATTTACCCTGATGTAAAAGTAGTATGTAATGATAAATATTTTTTCTTCCCTAGGAAAAGTTGTCAAAAGGAAACAATTAATAAAGAAACATGAACATATCTTAATGTGAACTCTTTGAATGGCTATTGTCTCTGAAAGGTTGAGCTGTTTTCTTGTGTATGCAGATTTTACCCAAAGTGATTTACTTCTGCAAGTCTAATAACCATACAACAGAATAACACAATGAAGGATGATTTCATAAATTACACAGAAAAGGAACCACCTAATCCTAGTAAGTTTTTCGGTTAGTTGTTTCTTCTTTTTAATGTTAGGCTAGTTGTTGGAAGGATATACTCCATTACCACGAAACTAAGCCACATGTTGAATCTTGTCTGGTAGCCATGAGGGATTTCTATGGAAAAGCAGATCAGCCCTCCCATCGTCCTCCACAAATCATGCTACTCTGGCTATTAAGCTTTCTTCTGTGGTGTCTTTACCCAGCAAGTATGGACCCTTCTTGGGGATCTATGTGGAGGAAACAGCATTCAGAAAAAATTCTTAGCTAGCACTGAATACATGTATTCTCTTTTAACTTAATCACAGCACCAGCTGGGCATAGCTCTGTGTGGCCTTTCTACCAATCTAAGTGACCCTGGTGTGCCTAGTGAGGTACACTAGTTTAAAAATAACTAAGGCTCCCATCCTGTGAGCATTTATGCACATGAGTAGTTCCATTGAATTTCAATGTGTCCGCTCACATGCCTAAAGTTATTTACATGCATCAGCAATGGGGCCTAAGAGTGCAAATGCTCCACTGTGTGAGTCAGGAGCCAGTTAACTGCATTTGAATTGTTATATAATCAAAACAAACATAAGCATGTCCTGTAAGTCTCTACAAAGGTGTTCTAAAAACTAGTGATGGAAAACACAGTAGTATAGTTCAGGCTGAGATAGGATAGACAGCTGGTGTGTGACACAAATCTGACATCAGGAATCATAACATTCAAAAACCAGTAGGAAAACACTTCAACCTCTCTGGCCATTCAGTAACAGATTTAAAGGTGGCAATTTTGCAACAGAAAAGCTTCAAAAACAGACTCCAAGGAGAAACTGCTGAACTTGAATTAAAATGCAAACTAGATACAATCAATTTAGGCTTAAATAGAGACTGGGAATGACTGAGCCATTACACACATTGAATCTATTTCCCCATGTTAAGTATCCTCACACCTTCTTGTCAAACTGTCTTAAATGGGCTATCTTGATTATCACTACAAAAGTTGTTTTTTTCCTGCTGACAATAGCTTATCTTAATTAATTAGCCTCTTAGAGTTGGCTGGGCAACTCCCACCTTTTCATGTTCTCAGTATGTATGTATATATATCTCCTCACTATATGTTCCATTCTATGCATCCGATGAAGTGGGCTGTAGCCCACGAAAGCTTATTCTCAAATAAATTTGTTAGTCTCTAAGGTGCCACAAGTACTCCTGATCTTTTATCCTGTAGTTCATGGTCACCTCACTATTCTGTTGTGATTCCTCTGCCTGTTTCTTTCATCCACTTGTTACATCTCATCTTATTCCTTGATTATAAACTCTTTTATGCGGAGAGCCTCTTTTTTTCCTTGTGTTTGTACAGCCATAGCACAGTAGGGTTGAGGCCTGTAGGTACTACTGAAATACCAACAAATAATAAGATGCCTGTTCCACTCTAAGGCCCCAATCCTGCAAAGACAAAGGCCTGGTCTATACCTAAAAGTTAGGTCCACCTAGCTACATTTCTCAGAGGTGTGAAAAATTCATGCCCTTGCGAGACATAGGTAAGCCAACCTAAGCCCCAATGTAGACACCATTAGGTTGACAGAAGAACTCTTCCATCAACCTAGCAGGTGGATTCACTAATCCCTTCCATCATTGTAAGTGTATATGCTACAGAGAGCATAGCTGCAGCTGTGCCACTGTAGCACTTCTAGTGTAGACATACACTTAGGCATACCCTCAGTTTTTGCAAGACTGAGGCCCAAGTTAGTCTTTAATGACTTCCCTTAAAATTACTTTTTTGGGCAGAAAATGATGTTTGTTCTCAGCTTGGGTGTGATTTTTGGGGAGGAAAACATTGAAAGTTATTGAGCTGTTTCAAGAGCATGAGAAAAATGTAGGTTTCCTGCTTTAAAAAAATCAACTGTTTTGATGCTCCGATAATTCAGAAAGGGATGTAATGTGCTTCATAAGAAGCTGACTTAAAAGACCTTACTATTTGTGAAAGCAAAACCTACTTTCTCCTCCACAGAATCGGCAAGTAATGGCTATGACAATCCTGCTTTCCAACATGATGAAAAACCTGAGCACAATGACCAGTTACAGAAGAACAAGAAAAAGTAGGGGTTCCTTGATCTTAATACGCTGTTAAATTTCTTGCCCTGCCTTTCAAGAATGGGTCTGGATTAATTTTGCATTAATCTCTTTTTAGAAAGAAAAATGAGAAGTCAAAGGAAAAGATGGTTGGCATTTTGAAATTGGTTAGTGCATAGTTTATTGGTTTGATTTATATTTCTCATTGTTCCTTTTCTTTGCCTGTTGTATGTTATGGTAACAGACTAATGTGCAACCACAATACTGCATTTCGAAAGAGAAGAAAGAGGTCTGTGCAAAACTTAGTATTACCGCACAACCATTTTTGTGCGTTGATCTCAGGCTTCCCTCTTTAAAAATATGGCCTGTTGTGCAAAGTTCCCCCCACAGCTAACTGCCAGTGCTTGAAGATGTTTCAGCACTAGCATAATGTCTCATGAATTATCCAGGGAAACAAGTGCTGTGTTTTTCTTAAATGTGATAACTGCTACATACCCGTTTCTATTGATAGGCAGCAGCCAAATGTTTGTTAATTACCTGTGCTTGTTTACATTTTAAATGCACTGAGTAAATATGGGATGTAGTAGAATGCACACAGGGAGGCAGCGAGTTGCACAGGTGATGTTATCACTTTGTGAAAAATGTAAGAGACATTCTTTTTTCTGCAGATTAGGGGATTCATCCTGCCATCGTGTCCTAACTCCCTCAATAAAAACTGGCCTAAAACTGTGTGTAAGCTTTTTCAAAGTGTATCCCAAGTGTTGTGTTTGCCTTCACAGTATCTAATTCATTGCTTCACAAAGTATTTTGGGATACCCAATTGCAAATGATGCTATGTAAAAACAAATCCTATTCTGTGTGGCTTAGTAAGATATTGTCACAATTATGTGAATTTGTCAACCTTCAATTAATTCCTTTTTCTTTATATTCATGTAGTTTGGGTATGCCGATTGGCTGGATATCATTTTGATGATAATAGGCTTGATTGCAGCTGTTGCAAATGGAACAGGGATGCCACTTCTAATTGTTGTCTTTGGAGAGATGACAAACAGCTTTGTGACAATGGGCCAAGCAATAAATATGTCTTCAGGTAAATAAAGTTTGTTCAACTTCTGAAAATATTTGTTAGGGTCTCTTATTTACTGGATTGGCAGAGGTTCAGGATGGAGTGCTGCTATGGTGTTAAAAGCCATGAAGAGCATAATGAATTCTGAGCAGTCCTTCCTTTTTACCCTGCTGTATAGTATAGTAGCAAACTAGACACCTGATAAATTACAGAGCAGTACATTTGGTAACTGTAAAACGATTTACTACTTTCTATATCTTATCGTTAATCCATGGAATTCACTGTCCCAGGAGGTCACCAAATCAAGTTCTGTGATTGGATTTTTAAAACAACAAAATAGGACCATTAATACTATTTTGCCTCTATATGAGCTAAGCTTATGATAAGGGCAATCATAACTTACCCTAAAATATATGTGCTGACACCTGGAAGGGGTCTCCTATTTCTCCCAGGTCTGAACAGTTTTGCACATTCGGTTAGGTGCATTATTAGTGAAATTTACCCTTTTGCAGACAGCCAGCAAAAGGCTGAGCCACCACTTGGTCCCCACTTGGGCCCAGTTTTGAGGCTTGGGTGGAACCTAAGTGGTGCATAAAAGTCAGACTTATGGTGTCTGCATGGATGAATTTTGCCTTATGTGAGGTAGAAGGGGGAGTTATCAACTTCTGAAAAATCAGATATTGGCCACTGTTGGAATCCGAAGGTCAGATCAGATGAAGCTATGATCTGACCAGTGCCCTTTGACGTAGTGAGCTAAATCCGTGACATCACTCTACAGTAACCCTCTGAGCTGACTCAGAAGTTTGCCCTGTTTGATCCTCCACTGGAAGGATGATGGCCACCATGAAATCTACAGAGCTGTTGCAGGGAGTGTAGTGTCATGCAAAACACCCATAAGATTATGGCCTAAAACTGCCATGATTTGTTTCATGCCTGTTCTAATAAAACTGAATATTTTTCTTTGTTACAGATAATCTTTCGGCTGTGATAAATAGTAGCTCTACTTGTCCAGCAATTCCAGGTTTGGATATAGAAGCTGAAATGACCAGGTAAGAACCTCTGCAATTATTTTCATAAGAATAGCACAGTGTCGTTTCTATATATTTTTTTTGTCCGTTGAACTGTAAGCCAAATTTGGCCCTCAATTACATCCCATTGGCTTCAGCAGGGTTGAACGTGACCTGATGTGTCTAACTTATCTTGCAAGATGCAATTGACCTTATGGACTTTTACTGTTTTACTACAGGTTTGCCTACTACTATGTGGGTATTGGCTTTGCTGTAATGATACTGAGCACCATCCAAGACTGGACATTTTTTACCTCAGCTGCAAGACAGACAGCAAGAATCCGACAAAAGTTTTTTTTCGCAATACTTCACCAGGAAATGGCTTGGTTTGATACCAGCCAGATTGGAACATTGAACACCCGACTGACGGAGTGAGAAGGCTCTATTTATCTATGCACCAGAAACATGAGCCAAAAAGAAGACTGATGTTTACTTTTATAGAATTAGCTACTGGGAATTTCCAGGAAACCTTTTTAACTAAGACCCAAAATATTACTGCTATCTGAGGGAGAAATTCATTATGATTTTTCACTTCATTTTCAGAGTTTCAGTAACATTTCCATTGCGAGGACTTATCCTGTGAAATGCAAAATCTTACTCATCTGACATTGGCTTTGTAATGTCTATGAGCTATTTTGCAAACTACTGTAGATAAACAGCTCTGCTGACTCCAGCTAGTTTAAAAACACTGAAAACCCTGACATTGTATGAAATGAAACTGCACTCATAGTTATGGGCACTATGTTATCATTTTGAACCTGATCCAAAACCAATTAAAGTCATTAGGAATCTTTGGATCAGGTCCCTTGTGCAGGGATTCAGAGGAAGGTATGATCAAGGTATGCAGGGTTTCTCCAGATTTAATTTACTAACACACTGCTTGTCACTGTATAGGATGCAAAATGGAGATATTCCTTGCCTCAAAGATCTTAAAATCTAATAACAAAATTGAAGAAGATAGGATACATAGGGGAACTTGGAGGAAAAAGTAATGTAAAGGTTTTGGGGGTGAATTTTTGTTTTTGTATAGATTATTCCTTTTGGATATTGCATAAATGAATTGGGTCACGTGTGAATGAGCGGGGGTAGCAATGGCAGAAGTCTATCTAGAGGTTACATCACAGAAAATGAGTTGTGATCTGCTAGTTCCTAGCCCCACAAAGAGCCATTACTGCTGTTCAGTATCCACGTCCAAAATTCCTACTACCCAATGATTTGAACAGTTAAACTTCTGACAAGCTTCTCTCCAGCAAAACAGAAAAATGTGTGAGGAGGAGGCATTCATCAAAGTTAACAAATCTCTTTTTTTAATTAACAGTGACATTAACACCATCCACGAAGGCATCGGAGACAAGTTCTGTATATTTGTACAATTCTTTGCCACGTTTCTGACAGGGATTGTTATAGGATTCATCTACGGGTGGAAACTGACTTTGGTGATTTTGTCAGTCAGCCCTCTCCTTGCTGCAGCAGCAACAGTTGGATCAATCGTAAGTGCTGGGGGAAAACAAATAAGAATTCTACCTCTAAACACAGATTGAGACGGAGTGAACCCCAAAGCAACATGACCACAAAGTTTGGAGAGCATGGAGAGCAGCCCTTCTCCTACTCCACTGGCTTCTGCCCCAAAATTTGCAGAGCTCTGTCTACACTGAGCATCAGCAGGCAGGCATTGGCATGCCATGGAGGCCTGGACTGCTTCCAGTCACCACCACTCACCACATGGGAAGAGCATGATCAGCATTCATCAACTGTGACCACATTAGTAGATATTGCTTGTAATGCACAGAAAAATGTACAAAGTGTTTCCATTTATAGGTTGTATTTTGTTTTCTCTCTCCCTTTCCCCCACCCAAGCACTGAAAATGGTGGAGGAAGAATCATAGAATCATAGACTTTAAGGTCAGAAGGGACCATTATGATCATCTAGTCTGACCTCCTACACAACGCAGGCTACAGAATCTCACCCACCCACTCCTGTATCAAACCTGTGTCTGAGCCATTGAAGTCCTCAAATCATGTGACTTATAATTAAGATAGCTAAGTTATTTACATGGCCTCCATTACTACAGTTTCTGAGTGCCACACAAGCTTCATTGTGTTTAGCCTCACAACACCATGCAAGATAGGGGATTCCCATTTTACACAAGGAGAAGTGAAACACGGAGAGAAGTTACTTACCCGGAGTTGCCCAGGAAAACTGTGTTGGAGTGGGGTCTTGAACCCAGGTCTCCTAAATTCTAGGCTCTTTCCCTAAGTGTTTGATCACCCTTTGTATCAGTACATACTTTACACCACTTAAATAGATTGCAATAAAATACTTTCCCCTACCCCCCACCCTCTGAATTTTCCAGTTCCTGGCATCATTCACTACAAAAGAGCTGTCTGCTTATGCTAGAGCAGGAGCTGTGGCGGAAGAAATTTTGACTGCTATCAGAACAGTTGTTGCTTTCAATGGACAGATGAAGGCATTAGCAAAGTGAGTTTTTTTTAATTATTGATTGTACATAATATTTGGGAAAGTGATGTGGTTATTTTAAAAAAATCAAAGATGATCTGTTATCTTCTCTAACAGCTGAGAAGTTCAGATGAAGATAAATATGAGCATATGGAAGGAGATGTTTTCTGTCACCCATAAACATTTGCAATCACTCAATTGACCTATATTATGGAGGGGCATTGTAAGGCCCAATTTCCCTCTGACACTAACCTGAAGTTGAATTTGGAAGCTGAAGCTATAGAAAATGCAATCTTATCTAAGGCTCCAGTCCAACTAAGCACATGCACACTCCCACTGAAATCATTGATTAAAGTGTTTACAGTTAAGCTCATGCTTTACTGGATCATGACATTAGGTAAGATTGCCTATCACTTTCCTATGTCATCGACTTCAAGGGGGCTACCCACATGCGTAAAGTTAAGTGCGTGCTTAGTGCTTTGCAAATAATCCTTTTCTTGATCTAATCTGAACAGCACCAATGATATCTGAGCAGTTTATGTGGAAGAAATTAATTGCACATCATTTTTGGATCCCTTCACTACTGCGTAAACTGCGTCATTCATTTTGGGCCTTCCCACTTTTGGTCAGGGCATTTTTGTACATGATGTATGTGTCAAGAGGTTCCTACAAAGCTTCTGAGCATGTCATTGAACAATAAAATGATATGTATGTCCTCCTGAAACGTTCTGAGAACATTGCTGGGCTGAGTGGTGCTTTCTGTAATGCCCTTGAGAAGCTAAAGGGGATTAGATAGCTAGCGAGTGAACAGAAGCTGTTATTGATTGATGGAAACCCATAAGCTTGTAAAGGAATCGCAAGGAAAAAGAGAATGATTTTTCTCATTAACTAACTGTTAATCTTTGTCTTTGTCTCACAGGGGTTAACTAGCATAATATGGTGCTTAATTTGTATTTGATTGCTTGCAATTGACATATATCTTGGTAATTTAGCTTATGAGAATAGTTCCTGGCTTCCAACAGCATTCAGCAATAGAGAATTACTGCCAGGTTGTGGAGTCAAAGGGGATTCTGGCTTCTGTTTACTTATTTGGTTTTATCTAAAGCACTTTTTCTTCAACAATTGAGTGAGCACTAATTCTTACCTTTGCGAGCTGATATTCATAGAATCCTAGAAATGTAGGGCTGGAAGGGACCTTGAGAGATCATCAATTCCAGCCCTCTGCACTGAGGTAGGGTCAAGTATACCTAGGCCATCTCTGATAGGTGTCTGTCTAACCAGTTCTTAAAAACCTCCAATAATGGGGATTCCTCAACCTTCCTCGGTAACATATTCCAGTACTTAACTATCCTAATATTTAGACAGTTTTTCCTAATATCTAACCTAAACCTCCCTTGCTGCAGATTACCCTGATTATTTCTTGTCCTGTCTTCTGTGGATATGGAGAATAACTGATCACCATCTTCTCTGTAACACTCCTTAGCATATTTGAAGACTGTTAGCCAGGTCCCTGCTTAGTCTTCAATTTTCAAGACCAACATGCCCAGTTCTTTAACCTTTCCTCAGGTTTTCTAAACTTTTTATCATTTTTGTTGCTCTCTTCTAGACTTTCTCTAGTTTGTCCACACCTTTCCTAAACCGATACACTACTCTGGCAGAGGCCTCACCAGAGAAAATTAGAGAGGAACAATTGCCTCCCATGTCTTAAATATGATACTCCCCTGAGTGCACCCCAGAATATTATCTTTTTTCACAATTACATCACGTGGTTGGTTCATATTCAATTTGTGATATACTTGAATTCCCAGATCCTTTTCGGCAGTACTACTGCCTAGCCAGTTATTCCCCATTTTGTATTTGTGCATTTGATTTTTCCTTGCTACGTGTAGTACTTTGCACTTGTCTTTATTGACTTTCATGTTGTTGATTTCAGGCCAATTTTTCCAATATTACATAAGAATGGTCATATTGGGTCAGACCAATGGTCTATCTAGTACAGAATCCTGTCTTCTGACAGTGTCCAGTGCCAGATACTTCAGAGTAAATGAACAGAACAGGGCAATTTTTGAGTGATCCATTCCATCATCCAGTCCCAGATTCTGGCACTCAGACGTTTAGGGACATCCACAGCATAGGGTTCCACCCCTGACCATCTTGGCTAATAGCCATTGATGGACCTAGCCTCCATGAGCTTATCTAATTCTTTTTTGAACCCAATTGGAACTCAGATGGAAGTTGTTCCAAACCCCTAATAATTTTTGTTGCCCTTTTCTGTACCTTTTCTAATTCTAATATATCTTATTTGAGACGAGGCAACCAGAACTGCACACATTATTTGAGGTGTGGGCATACCATGGATTTACACAGTGGCATTATGATAATTTCTGTCTTCTTAGCTATCCATTTCCTAATGGTTCCTAACATTCTTTTAGCTTTTTTGACAGCTGCTACACATTGAGCAAATGTTTTTGGAGAATTTTCCATTTTGTTGCCCAGTCACCCAGTTGTGTGAGATGCCTTTGTAGCTCTTTGCAGTCAGCTCTGGACTTAACTATGTTGAATAATTTTATATCATCTGCAATTTTTGCCACCTCATTGTTCACCCTCTTTTTCATATAATTATGAATATGTGAACAGCACAGGTCTCTGTACAGATCCTTGGGGGACTCTGCTATTTATCTCTCCCCGCTGTGAAAACTGACCATTTATTCCTACCCTTTGTTTCCTATCACTCTTATCCCATGTCTTTGCTTAAGAGCCTTTGGTGTGGGATCTTGTCAAAGGATTTCTGAAAGTCCAAGTATACTATGTCAACTGGATCACCCTTGTCCACACGCTTGCTGAAACTCTCAAAGAATTTTAATAGATTGGTGAGGCACAATTTCCATTTACAAAAGCCGTGTTGACTGTTCCCCAACATATCATGTTTATCTGTGTGCCTGATAATTCACTCAGAGCAGCCACATTCAGTGAAATAACACCAGAAGGCAGACCTACTGTTGACAGTTATTGGGCCCGCTCCTCTGTTGATGTAAAATCAATGAAGCTGTGTTGATTCACACCATCTAAGAATCTAGATAATTGATTTTTATGGCAGAAAACCCTGGAAGCATGAAAGGAAGCTAGGGAACTGAATGTCATCTGGATGCATACCAAATTTAACATTTATCATCTGTTTTCAGATATGATGTTAACCTAGAGAATGCTAGGAAAGTTGGAGTCAAAAAATCCATTACCACCAACACAACTTTGGGTTTCACAGAGTTTATTTTATTTGGAACCTATGCTCTTGCATTTTGGTACGGAACCAAACTCACAGTGGAGGAGAAAGAGAATTATGACATCGG
Source organism: Platysternon megacephalum (assembly GCA_003942145.1). Classification (NCBI taxonomy): domain Eukaryota; kingdom Metazoa; phylum Chordata; order Testudines; family Platysternidae; genus Platysternon; species Platysternon megacephalum. Next base: position 76,567 of record QXTE01000767.1, read on the forward strand.
ACGTGTGTTAATTGTAAGTACAGCACAGTAGTCTGATTAGCTGAGGCAAACTTTTTTAAAATGGTCTATAAATTAGAGAAAATGCTTTCTTGTTTAAGTACTGCATCAAAAGATCCATAATTTCTACTCGGGCACAAAGTACCCATCAGACTAAATGTTAAAATATGTTTAATATAAATCAACAGAGATGTTGAATCTACATATTTAAGACCTCAAAGTTCCATAACAAATATCTCATTTGGTCACTGTCATGCTGTCTGGAGTGGTTCACGACCATGAGTGCCTACCTCAGGGCAGGCTGTCAGAAAACAGGGCAGACACCCCAAACTGGTGGTGTGTTCTATAATTAGATTTCACCAAGCCAGTAACTAATGTGAATTCCTGGATCACTATACCTGTCTTACCATGGAGTCACAGACAGACTCTCCAGTCTATCTTGCCACCCAGACAAACTTGACTTCGTGATAAAAGGTCATTTACACCAAAAATCACACCACATTCAGGTTGCTTCCAGTTCCAGAGACTAATCACTTACCCCAGATCAATTGGTATCCTAGATTTTATACCAAAGACAACTCTGGTAGACAATTCTATAGTAAACTAACTAAAGTTTTATTAGCTAAGAAAAGGTAATAAGAGTTATTGAGAGATTAAAGCAGATAAAATATATGTACAGATGAGTCAGTCTATAATTCCAAATGGTAGCTGAGATGTAGTCATCTGCCAGTTTCCCAAAAGGCTCTCGGGGCTACCCAGAATAACTCAGGGAATCTCCATCTCCATGTTCATTTATTCTGCCCTGTTAGCATCAAAACAGTGCAGAGATGAAGGATTTTTCCCTGAGTACATACTCATAGTTTTCTTTGCACAGAAAACAAGCTGACAGGGTCAATACCCATGTGGGCTTTTCCTTTGATGTCAGAGAGTGAGGAATACGTTTGGAGTCTCTGACCTTCGATCATCACACACAATGACCACTTGCTTTGAAATTAACACTTTTCTGTTCAAGTTCTTCATTTGCATTCCACAAGGGTTCTTTCTCATTTGATGGGTTATTTACTGACAGGGGCATACACTATATGAATGTTTGCTACAGCATTATAACGGGATCCAGACAAGTGTTTTAACTAATGCATTGTTTTCAATGCATTAACATCCCATTAGTTTTCATGAAGTTTAAACACCAAATACATTCTTATACATTTAACAATCACTTTGATCTATACTAATACACAAGTGAATTGGCCTGGCTTCCAGCTATGCATCTGTAAGCATTCAGTGAGGTCTGGGGCTTTGGCATGAGCTGGCACCTGGTCTGCCAGTGTCACAGCCATGTGACCATCTTTCATTTTTTTTTAAATCCCTACAAGGGATTATTGTACTTTACCAATACTTTTAGATTATTTTTCCTTTGGAAAGGAATAAGGCCCTGATCTTGCAAAGACTTAGGTACGTGCTTTATGCACTGTGAGTAGCCTCATTGACTTCTGATGAGAACTTGACTTCAGTGGAACTAGTCACAAGGCATAATGTTAAGTGTGCGCTTTGAAGGTTTGGGGCCTCAGGAAACTGTGGATTAACTCTCTTCGAGGACGTTGAGGTTTTTAATATTGCAAAGAGATGGGGAGATGTCTAATTTCACTATTTATTCTCTTAATGGGAGTTAATGAAAGCAGCAGCAACAAAAAAAGCTAATCCAACTGTTAAAGGGCACATTCACCACTTCCTGTGTCAAATCCAGCGAAAGAATAAAAACTGGGGGAGCTGGAAAAATGCAACCTGAAATCTTAATTTTGATTTTCTTTTTTTATATTTTTTTTTCTGGAAAAGCTCTTACAGAACCACCAGGATTACCACGACATTTAGCACTAAGGAAACTGCAGGTCTGGAACCACTGTACGCTAGCTCCTGTTTTTGTTCCCTGTAGGTATTATTCTCTGTGCTCCATGGCACATTTTCTCTCGGACAGGGCTCCCCACACTTGGAGAGTGTTGCCAATGCTCGAGGTGCTGCCTATGAAGTGTACAAGGTTATCAGTAAGGTACTTAATGTCGCTTTTCTAGCAGACTGAAATTTCTGATTTATTTCTCAAAACATTCAAAAAGTGGATGAACTCCATAGACTCATACCACTGAAAACAAAAATAAGATGACATTTCCATTCATATTAAGGAGACATGAGCCTTAACCAAAGCCCTAAATGTGCTTATTGCAAACTTGGGGGAAATTGAGATCTATAGCTCAACTTTACAGATTGGGGCCCTCTTTCCCGTTTAGGTTTGTCACTCCTTCATTTATTTATTTTTTAGAGTAAGTGGTGAAGAGTTAAGTGAAATGACATTGCTCTTTAAAACACAAGTATATGGAGTAGACATAGATTCATAGATTCTAGGACTGGAAGGGACCTCGAGAGGTCATCGACTCCAGTCCCCTGCCCTCATGGCAGGTCCAAATACTGTCTAGACCATCCCTGATAGACATTTATCTAACCTACTCTTAAATATCTCCAGAGATGGAGATTCCACAACCTCCCTAGGCAATTTATTCCAGTGTTTAACCACCCTGACAGTTAGGAACTTTTTCCTAATGTCCAACCTAAACCTCCCTTGCTGCAGTTTAAGCCCATTGCTTCTTGTTCTATCCTTAGAGGTTAAGGTGAACAAGTTTTCTCCCTCCTCCTTATGACACCCTTTTAGATACCTGAAAACTGCTATCATGTCCCCTCTCAGTCTTCTCTTTTCCAAACTAAACAAACCCAATTCTTTCAGCCTTCCTTCATAGGTCATGTTCTCAAGACCTTTAATCATTCTTGTTGCTCTTCTCTGGACCCTCTCCAATTTCTCCACATCTTTCTTGAAATGCGGTGCCCAGAACTGGACACAATACTCCAGTTGAGGCCTAACCAGCGCAGAGTAGAGCGGAAGAATGACTTCTCNTTTTATTTTGCTTGTGCATTTTAAGCCAACCAACAATTACAGGCTGCATCATTCCTCCAAGAACTGTTTCTCAACCCACATTCTGCCTACGCAGATGCTGGGAGGGAGCTAAGGGATTTGGGCCCATTGTAAATGTTGGGAGATGGATGATTTAAGGTATAGTTGATCTTTTATTATTTTAGTTACTCCTGTTCTTTCCATGTCCCCTATCCCAAAATGCTTTGCAGGGTATACACAAGGATTGCATTTCACTGATAAGCAGAATCCTCTGGGGTGAAATACAGCAACCATTGATCAGTTAAACTGCTATGTAGTGTTGCAGTGTTTCTTTTACTGTCCTAAACAACTTATCCTTCTAAAGCCACAACTGTAAAATCACAGAAATGTGTAAGACCTTTTCAAAATCTCTCTCCAGCACCGTCTTATAGATAGCAGTGCCAAGGAAGGATACAGACCAGACAAGCTCAAAGGAGAGATTGAATTCATAAACATCCATTTCAGTTACCCATCTAGACCTGATGTTAAAGTAAGTGATCATCTTCTTCGAGTGCTTGTTCAGGTCCATTCCACATTAGGTGTGCGCGCGCCACGTGCACGAGCATCAGAAACTTTTCCCTTAGCAGCACCCGTCGGGCCGACGGGGTCCCCACCTGAGCAGCGCCACTGCGCCGTGCCTATATACCCCCGCTGGCCCGACCCCCTCCAGTTCCTTCTTACCGTCCATGGCGGCGTTGGAACAACCTCTTGCTCTCCTACGAGAAGCAATCCCTTAGCCTTAGAGTACTTAGCTGCTATCAGTTCGTTAGCATTCTATTGTCGTGGACTCTTTATAGATTAGGTGCTTGGAGGCTTCCAGCACCCGCCCCGGGCCGTGGGGCATGCCGCAGGCCCACAGGTTTAAGGCTTCTGGTTAGTGAACCTCACGACTCCTGCCTACTTTGCCTGGGGGAAGCTCACCAAACAGAGCGGTGTGAGATTTGCAAGGTGTTTAAGCCGAGAACAAAGAAAGAGAGAGACTTTCATTTGAAGCAGTTGTTGATGGAGGCAGCGCTGCAGCCATCGGGCCCAGAGCGCCCGACGCCAGCTCTAGCCTCCTCGGTGTGGAGTGCCCCGGAGTCGTCAAGAGACCCGGTACCAGCCAAGCACCGCAAGCCGTCGGCCCCGGAGAAAATTAGGCCCCGGCACCGCTCATCCTCCCCGGTGCAGCCCAAGGCCAAACCAAAAGAAGAGCGTGGACGTTCCCTGCAAAGGAGACCAGTGACATCTAAGGGCTCGGGCACCGGAAAGAGCGGGATGGACACTGTAGCGGTGCCGACACTGGTGGCACTGGCGCCACAAGTCCCTCTGAGTCCAGTCATAAGTGAACTCAGTGAGGACGATGGGCTCGAGGGAGTAATAGATCAGCCCTCCACGCCTGACACCTTTGAGGCAGCAAAGGACCTCATTGGGTTGTCGGCGGTGAGCCCGCTCCCAATCAGGGAGAAGCCTCCGGCACCCGGGCCCGCGGTGCCCTTGAGGGGAAAGCCAGCTATGGTGCGCCGCTCGAGGTCACCATCCCGGCATCGCTCCCAGCGTTGGTCCCAGTCGAGTGTCGAGTCTGCGGACTCTTAGTTACCCATGATGCAGAGGGAAGCCTCGATACCGGAGGCGAGTCAGCGCACGGGGTTGGTGCAAGGGACCCAATGCTCTCCGACACCCTCCAGAGACCGGCACCAGGAGAAGGCGAGCCGACCATCGCCGAAGGCTTCCGGAAGTCACCGGTCCCGGTCCAGGTCTCAGGAGCACCAAAACCAGTCCCGGTCCCATGAGCAGTGATACCAGTCCTGTTCCCAATCGGCAAGAAGCCGCTCGTCGACCTCCCACCAGCACAGATCGACAGCACCGCTGTGGCCTTCGCGCTCGGCATCGCCAGAATCTGGCGCCAACTTGGGCCGGTACAGTTACCCGCACTGGGCACCGGACAGCAGAGAACACCTGGCTGGATGGCCGGGACACTGGCTCTTCTGGACCCCCTGGGCCTACCACCAGCGGCAAGGGGCTCCCTCCAGGGCCAGCTACTCGGCGTCCCGGTCCCTGCACCGACGCTCCTCTGTGCGGGAAGCTACAGCATCCAGACCGCCTGCACCGTCGCCAAGCGAGAGACCGGAGAAACCGGCACCGAGTCCGGTGCCGCCCCAGGGTCAGCTGTCCGGGCCAGAGCTGGAAGCTCCTCCTTCGGGGAGGGGGACCAAGGGGACCAGCAGGAGGAAGCGGAGCAGCTGCTGACCTCCTCGTCATCCCCGGATGAAGCGGTGGCAGGCACAGCGGTATCAGGACCTCCGCCAATAGACCACAGAGCCCACCAAGAGCTACTGCGTAAGGTTGCTCATAATTTGGGGTTACAGACCGAGGAGACGGTGGAGCAGGAGGACCCCATGGTGGACATCCTGAGCCCAGAGGGTCCATCCAGAATAGCGCTTCCACTTATTAAGACCATACAGTCGAACTATAAGACTATATGGCAGACCCCAGCCTCCAGCGCCCCAACAGCCAAAGGTGTGGAACGCAAGTACTTCGCCCCATCAAAGGGGTACGACTTCTTGTTTTGCCACCCAAGCCCATGTTCCCTGGTAGTCTCGGCGGTAAACGAGAGAGAGCGCCATGGGCAGCAGGCCCCGGCACCTAAGGCCAAGGAAGCGAAGCGCCTGGACCTGTTTGGCAGGAAGGTGTATTCCTCAGGGGGCCTCCAGTTGAGGATTGCTAACCAACAGGCCATCCTCAACAGTCATAACTTCAACTCCTGGGTGGCAATGGGGAAGTTTAAGGACAACCTCCCGCAGAGTTCCCAACAGGAGTTTGCAGCGCTAGTGGATGAAGGCAAGGCCATAGCGAAGACCTCTCTCCAGGCGTCCTTGGATTCGGCGGACGCGGCGGCCAGGACAATCGTGTTTGGCGTGGTCATGCGACGCTCGGCGTGGCTGCAGGAGTCAGGTCTGCCGCCTGAGGTCCAGAACTCGCTCCAGGACCTCCCCTTCAAAGGGTCCGGGCTCTTTTCGGACCAGACGGACGCAAAGCTGCATAGCCTCAAGGACTCGAAGGCCACACTCAAGTCGCTGGGTATGCACACCCCGGCGACCCAAAGAAAGCCCTTCAAGCCGCAGCCTCCTCCTCAGCGTCACTACCAACCTCATCCTAGGCAGGAGCCCTACCACAGGCGAAATGGGGATAACAGGAGGCGGCGCAATAATAATAACAATAGCTCCAATAGGCCAGGCGCTGGTGGATGGCCAAGGCCAACATAAGTCTCAGCCCGACCCTAAATCAGGCTTTTGAAGGTGCGCTCGAGGACAGCATACCAGACCAATCACCAGATCCATCCCCTTGTTTCCTGGACCGCCTGTCCCGCTTCTCCCGTGCGTGGTCCAGTATTACGTCGGATCGCTGGGTGTTACGCACGGTGAAAAGCGGTTACAGGCTGCAGTTCTCCTCCCTGCCTACCCCCCACCCCCCTTCCCCGTCCCTCTTCAGGGACCCTTCTCACGAGCACCTCCTGGAAAAGGAGGTTCGCACGCTCCTAGAGGCGGGGGTGGTACAGTTGGTACCGAAGGACCTAAGAGGGAAAGGGTTCTACTCCTGCTACTTCCTCATTCCCAAGGCCAAAGGAGGCCTTCGTCCCATTCTGGACCTGCGCGGGCTCAACAAGTTCCTGGTCAAGGCCCGGTTCCACATGGTCTCTCTGGGCACCATCATCCCTTCCCTGGATCCGGAGGACTGGTACGCTGCCCTCGACATGAAGGACGCGTACTTTCATATCGCCATCCACGCAGTGCATCGCCGATTCCTGCGCTTCACTGTGAACCAAGAACATTACCAGTTCACGGTTCTCCCGTTTGGCCTAGCTACTGCCCCACGGGTGTTCACAAAATGCATGGCGGTGGTGGCGGCCTTCTTACGGAGGTGGTGGCGGGCCGGTCCGAAGAGGAGGTTCAGTCCCACGTGCAAGTGGCCCTGAGACTATTCCGTATGCCGCGGCTCCTGGTCAACGTCCCCAAGCCCACCCTCATTCCCACGCAGAGAGTGGAATTCATAGGGGCGGTCCTAGATGCGGTACAGGCAAAGGCGAGCTTCCCAGTATCACGATTCCTGGCCATCCAGCAAGCAGTGAACTCCCTGTGCCAGTTTCCCACTACAACGGCCAGATGCTGCCTGAGACTGCTGAGCCACATGGCAGCATGCACGCATGTGATCAAGCATGCCAGACTGAAACTCAGGACGCTGCAGGCTTGGTTCGCCCGTGTATACCGCCCAGGCAGGGACCCCCTGGACTTGGTAGTGACAGCCCCAGGGGAAGTGTTGGACTCCCTACGGTGGTGGCTATCCCAGACTGTGGTTTGCGAAGGCATCCCCTTTGCTGCACAACAGCCGGACCTGACGCTTGTGACGGAAGCGTCAGACCTCGGATGGGGTGCTCACCTAGGGGACCTCAGGACTCAGGGCTTGTGGTCAGGAGCAGAGCGGTCACTCCATATCAATGTGAAGGAGCTCAGGGCAGTTCATTTAGCCTGCCAGACCTTTCACGCCACTTTGAGTGGTCACAGCGTGACAGTTCTGATGGACAACACTACCGCCATGTTTTACATAAACAAGCAGGGCGGAGCCCGCTCCTCGCCGCTCTGCCACGAGACTCTCCTCCTCTGGAACTTCTGCATAGCCCACGCCATTCACCCCGAGGCGTCACATCTCCCGGGGGTGCGGAACGAACTAGCGGACCACCTCAGCAGGTCGTACCGCATGCACAAGTGGATGCTCAGAGCGGACGTCGTGTAGTCGCTCTTCCGCAAGTGGGGGTTTCCCCAGGTAGACCTGTTTGCTGCCAGGGGCAACGCCCAGTCCCCACAGTACTGCTCGTTCCAGGGCCACAGCCCGGGCTCAATAGCAGATGCGTTCGCGATCCCGTGGGGAGGGGAATTAAAATATGCGTTCTCCCCGCTTTCTCTGGTGCACACGGTCCTGCTCAAGGTGCGCAGGGACGGGGCGGCGGTCATCCTCATCACCCTGGCCTGGCCCCGCCAGCACTGGTTCACCATGCTCCTGGAGCTATCGGTGGAAGCCCTGGTAACCCTGCCCCTACACCGGGACCTCATCACGCAGGACGGAGGGTGGCTCCTCCACCCCAACCTGCAATCACTGCATCTGATGGTGTGGAAGCTCTGTGGCTGAACGCTTTGGAGAGCCAGTGCTCCCTCCCTGTGCAGCAGGTTCTACTTTGTAGTAGGAAGCCCTCTACCAGGGCGACTTACCTGGCCAAGTGGAAAAGGTTCTCATACTGGTGTGGGCCCCAACAGGTCCAGCCTCGCCAGGCTCCGGTACCCACCATTCTAGAATACCTACTTCACCTCAAGCAGCAGGGGCTGGCCCCGTCCTCGATCAGGGTGCATCTGGCAGCCATCTCCGCCTTCCACCCGGGATTTTCAGGGGGCTCAGTGTTCTCCCACCCAATGGTGGGGCGGTTCCTTAAAGGACTGGAGAGGGTGTTCCCTTACTCACGCCCCCCAGTCCCCCCATGGAATCTCAACCTAGTCCTTTCTAAGCTCATGGGGCCCCCATTCGAGCCCCTTCCTACCTGCTCCCTCCTCCACCTTTCCTGGAAGGTGGCATTCCTGGTGGCCATTACCTCGGCCAGAAGGGTATCTGAGCTGAGGGCTCTCACCTCGGAGCCGCCATATACAGTATTTCATAAAGACGAAGTGCAGCTCCGCCCACACCCCAAGTTCCTCCCGAAGGTGGTCTCACAATTCCATCTAGGCCAGGACATTTGTCTGCCGGTGTTTTTTCCCAAACCCCATGCGGACCCGAGTCACCGCAGCCTGCACACCCTGGATGTCCGCCGAACGTTGGCGTTCTACTTGGAGCACACCAAGCCCTTTCGTAAATCCACGCAGCTGTTCGTGGCCGTGGCAGAAAGGATGAGAGGCCTCCCGGTGTTGGCGCAGCGAATCTCCTCCTGGGTTAGAGACTGCATTCGGGCGTGTTATGACCTCGCAGGTATTCCGTCCCTGGCAGTCACGGCCCACTTGACCAGGGCACAAGCAGCTTCAGCGGCTTTCCTGGCACAGGTCCCGGTCCAGGAGATCTGCAGAGCAGCCACCTGGTTGTCAGTGCACACCTTTACGACCCACTACGCGGTGAACCAACAGGCCCGAGAGCACGCGGCGGTTGGCGTGGTGGTCCTCCGATCAATTGCTCTGTGATTCCTACCCTCCTCCTATGGTAAGCTTGTAATTCACCTAATGTGGAATGGATGTGAACAAGCACCCGAAGAAGAAAAAACGGTTACCTACACACCTACCTTTTCGTAACTGTTGTTCTTCAAGATGTGTTGTTCACGTCCATTCCACCACCCGCCCTCCTACCCCTCTGTTGGAGTCGCCGGCAAGAAGGAACTGGAGGGGGTCGGGCCAGTGCGGGTATATATGCACGGCGCAGTGGCGCCACTCAGGCGGGGGCCCTGCCAGCCCGACGGGTACCGCTAAGGGAAAAGTTTCCAACGCTCGTGCACACGGCGCACGCACACCTAATGTGGAATGGGCATGAACAACACATCTCGAAGAACAACAGTTACGAAAAGGTAGGTAACCGTTGTTTTTTTTAAATTCATCTTTGCAGTGAAAAGCTGCTGCCATTATCTGTGTGACCAAAAAGAAACCTGATATTTTATCAATTTAATGTGTTTAAAAAAAACCACTGAATTAAAATAAAGTGTTCATCCTGTACTCTGGGTATTTATGCACCACAGTGTGGTCTAGTTGAAAGAACATTGGGTGAGGACTCAGGAGACCAGGATTCTATTCCCAGCTCTGCCACTGGCCTGCAAAGTAACACTTGGCAAGTCACTTCACCTCTCTCTTCCTCAGTTTTCCCATCTATAAAATGGGGATAGTAATACTGACCTCCTCTTTAAAGTGCTTTGAGATATATGGATGAAATGTACTATGTAAGAGCTAAATGTTATTATAATAGTTATAAAAATACAACAACAATGCAGGATGTATGTCCTTCCAAAACTAAAACTGTGTCTTCACCACCATCATCCACCTTTTCTTCATTTTCACCTGCTGGAAAAAGCAAGGGAGAACAAATGGGGCTTACAGCATAACCTGAAGGTGAGTAAACTTGGCCTCTGGTGAATTGAATCAGAAGCAAATTCTTCGTTCAAGCTCTTTCACCAAGAATGCCTCACCTTCAGCCCTCGTGGTTAAACCCAGAAAGCTGTTTGTGTCAGTGCTTCAGAAGATCTCAGCTGCTGTGATATCCCATGTGGGGAGAGGTGATCTTGGAGATAGCCAGGACTCAACCTATTTTAAGGCCTCTTGGTTAAAGCCATTATTCTAAAACACTCCTGACAATGAAATGGAAGCCAGTGCAGATCACAGAGCATGGAGGTAAGATTCTCCCTACAGAAAATGCCCTCTAAGAAACAGACTGCCATACTCTCCACCAGCTGAAGTTTGTGAGGGGAGTCATTTTATTGTACAGTCCCATGTATGGTACTTTGCAATAATCCAATATTTCTCTCTGGATTGACATCTGTACCAGAATTGAAAGTTCAGAACCTTCTGTCCAAGTATAAAAGACAAACAAAATGCTATTAGCCACTACTGCTTCCTGCGTGCAAAAGCAGCTGTGGATCCAACAGGTTACAAACTCACTTGAGTGTGCTGCTGTTAGCTCTGCCATTTCTTCTGATGGGTTCCTCCAACCTACAAGCATAAACTCAATCATCTCTGAGGTGAGTCACAGCTGACTTGCCTGCATCAAACCCACCCTGTAACTTGCTGGCTAAGCCAGTCAACTTCTCCCACCTGGGTCTGATGAAACAGAGACCTAGAGCTATGTTATCTGAATACTGAAGACAATGTAGTCTGTACCGTCTCACTATCTTCCCCTAATGGTCTTGCATACAAATTGAGCAGGAGGGTGACAAGACAGAATCCCACATCACTCTACACAAGAGAAACCCTGGGCCGGATGAGCACACTTTGGGCCTGTGGCTGGAATGGGATGGAGCCATTCAAGAATGATTCCATCCATTCCTTCCAGAGTTCACCCTGTGTCAGCAGTGGCTCATTATCAATGGTATCAGAGGTACCTGGCAAAGCTAAAAGAATCATCCTGGATACCTGGTTCTCATCAATCACGAGCCAAAGGTGATCAACATACAAGTTCAAGGCAATCTCCATTTAGTACCGAAATTTGGAATGAACCGGGTCACAGAGAGCTGAAGACTCTAGTTATTGTCAGTGTTACCTTGACATGCCCTTTCCTGCCTTACCTAAAACGGGAGGTTAGAGATGGGATGGTCGTGACGAGAAATGATGTAAAAGGGGTGGAGAATGATGCTCTTGCTTGGTCAAGCAAACACCAAAGCTTATCTGCTATCAGCTTACTGGAAAACTGGAGCTCTTCTGGTATAGTATAAGGAGACGAGAACAATATTACTGTTGTTTTTATCTTCTATTGCAAAAATTGTGTAGTCATAAATCAGCCTAAATATAAATATACATAAGAGTTCCCATAGGAGACAAATATTTTGGCCACTAATAATATTAGACATTTATAAGATGGGATAAATGGACTGAGGTAAAATGTTCCTAAATGTGAACATAGCATCAAAAGTGTCATTACTCCATAACTAATCCCTCCCTAGTAAATTCTAGAGATTGTCGAACCCTGACTCTTCATTTCATTGGGGATATTAAAACACCCACTTTGTTTTCAAAGCCAAAGGTTTTTTCTTAGGGCAGTCTTAATAGAATAAGAATAGAACAAAGCAAGATTGTTATTACTAATAAAAACTTTTTCCTGTCATCTTCAAAGTGCTTTTCAGTACTCGGAGACAAGTAACTATGTATTATCCCATCGTTCAGAAAGAGAAAACTAAAGCAGGGGGGTTGTTCAGGGTCAAAGGAATGTGTGTCAGAACCAGGATTGGAACAAAGGACTAAAAGCAGGCCTGGGAGTTCAGTACACTGTTAGACCAGACCTCTCATTATTGGCTTGATCATGATGCCAAGCATCTTAATAGACCTTTTTCTAAACAAAACATTTATTTAAGTAGCTCTATATTTATTGGACTAACATATAAAGATTCTATTTCCAGATTCTCAAGGGCCTGAACCTGAAAGTTCAGTCGGGGAAGACCATCGCTCTGGTTGGCTCCAGTGGCTGTGGCAAAAGTACTACTATTCAGCTGCTACAGAGATTCTATGATCCAGTCCAAGGAGAGGTTAGTTTGGATGAACTGTCGATATTCCTGGCTACCAGGATGAAGATTAATTTCCTGAATAGATTAAACTTACACTTTAAAAGGACACATCCAATCCTTGTTTGTGGTTTTAGTGTTAATCTGCTTAGTTTGTAACTAGGATGGGCATATTAGAGAAGATACAGAGTGACCTGAACTTCCATCATTCCCTTACAAAAAATTGGGTTCTTAAAAGAACAAAAGATACGTAGCATCCAAAGAAATTCTGAAACTGATTTTTCATTACTTGTATGCCATGATGATGAGAATATTGTAAAAACCTACATAGGACTTTACTGATATTAAGGGAAGTCAAAATTTGGATTTAAATATTTGGGGATATCCTTTTTGTTTATCTTGCTCTTCCATTCCTCTAGTTTGAGGTGATTGTGAAGATATATTTTTAATTTTTCCTGGTCATTTTGTTTAAATGTTATTGCTTTATTCCATGTGAGAAGCTGCTAAACAAATATTTAAGTCAATTATTATATCATTATTATTATTATACCATTATAACAACTAATTATTTTAAACATAATACATTTCCTCAAACTCTTCATTTATGCCTTTCCACTCAGATTACCTTAGATGGACGAGATATTCGGACACTTAATATAAAGTGGCTAAGAGAACGTATTGGCCTCGTAAGCCAGGAGCCTATTTTGTTTGCTACAACAATAGCTGAGAACATTCGCTGTGGCAGAGAGGGTATTACTGATTCTGAAATTGAGAAAGCAGCTAAAGAAGCCAATGCTTTTGATTTTATATCCAGACTGCCTGATGTGAGTTGATGTACTTTTGAGCACCTTATAATTATGATGAATTCTTTGATTTCTTTCTCGGTTCTTCTGAATTTTTGTGGTCCAAATTCTCTGCTGGTGCAAATAGATGGTGCTTCACTAGCTTTTCACTGATGTTTTGCCATTTATTCCAATTGACAATTGGGCCCACAATGTTCTTAATTTACAATACTAACTGTATGTCATGTGGCAACATTTTTTAATAGGGTGGATAAGGAATTTCTATGGACAATGAGAGATTTTTAAATTTACCAGATTGTTTTTATTCTGTTTTTTCCTCTGCTAAGTATTCTCTCTTTTCCCATTTCCAATATTCCCATCTTTTTTTATTTGTTTTTTAAACTGGGTTGAGATTGGCAAACAAAATTGCTTTGATGTGGTCCTGAGTAGTCACTGGTTATTATTGTTAGCCAATCAAATGGCTGGATTCCTTCAGCCAGTTCTAGTTTGTCTGTTTTTTCACTTCAATTGCTTCTTTTTTATAATAATTGAAAAATCTAATTTTAGAGTACATTCTTTAAGCTAATAGAAAACCATCACACCACATACTAATTCCTGGCCAACTAGAAGGTGAGACAGAGACAAAAATTTAAACCAATCATTAGGAATTTTAAACTGTCCTCTGCCTCAAGGGGAAAAAAACACTGAATGTAATTGGCCAAGACAGTTCTTTTAGAAGTAATTATTCTTAAAGCGTTTATTGGAGCATCCATCATAAAACTTTTAAAAGAGAGCATTTCTGTTTGCGATAGTAACAATAAGATGGCGGGGGGGAGGGGAGGGTGTAAAAGGATTTTAACTGACCCCTTCTGCGATCTCGATGCTCCTCTGGTTTTCTCAGAAATTTAACACCATGGTGGGGGAAAGGGGAGCTCAGCTGAGCGGAGGGCAGAAACAGCGAATTGCTATTGCCCGTGCCCTGGCAAGGAATCCCAGGATTCTGCTGCTGGATGAAGCCACATCTGCTCTGGACACTCAGAGTGAATCTATAGTGCAAGCAGCTCTTGATAAGGTAGGAATCCTATTGCTAGAGTTATCAATCAATATTAAGAAGCACAACAACCATATGGCAAGCTTGACATTAAAGGCTATAGCATGCCATCCGTTTTTAAGCACAGCTCTCCGCTGGTTTCAAGGAGAGCATTGAAATCGATAGGGATGCATGCTCAAATTTTGGTGTCATGATATTAATCAAAACTCCAAAACCCCTGACACCCCTCCCCCTCTTCCACCTCTTCCCCTGAGACCCCGCCTCCATCATTTGCTTTTCTCCCCCCCCGCCCCCCATTGCTCGCTGGACCGTCTCAAGGAGTTTGCCTGCAGGTAGGAGGCAGCCCGGCTGAGCAGAGGCTAGTGCGCATTAATGACCCGGCACTTCTCCCCGCTGTGCGGTAACTGAGCTTTTGGTTTAGGTGCCATAGGGTTGTCAGGTCGCCAAAAACTGGGCACCTGGAAACCCTAAATCACACCTGGACACAGAAGCCAAAAGCCAGACTGTCCGGATATAACCCAGAGAGGTGGCAACCCTAAAGCAATCACAGGCTCTATTTCTGCTAGCGTCATTCCTGATTGCCAGGATATTTGCATGTAGACAGAAGTCGTCTTCTTTAATGCTGGCCTCCACCACATCCTGCCTCACATCACAATTCAGTGCTAGTCAATATTTCTTTTTATCCTCAGCATTCAATGTATGCCCCCATGCCATTCAAACCCTGCTCTGAAAACAAAATTATTAACTTCCTCATGGGCTTTTCTATACCTCTCATCACTCTAGTATCTGAGTGCTTCATAAACACTAATGAATTTATCTTCACAACACCCCTGACACGTAAGATGGTAGTATTACTCCCATATTACAGATGGGGAACTGAGACACGGAGATGTTAATGTTGAAAGTGCATACTACTTTTGCGTGCATGATCTGCGATGCCCAGGACTCAGTATTTCAGAGAATTTTGCATTATACAGCGCTATATACGTTAAAAGCACATCTCCCATTGACTTCAGTTGTAGCCGTGAATGCTCAGCACAGAGACAGGGCTAGAATCCAATTCTCTAGGGCAGTATTCAGCTGCTATAACAATAATGAGACCATCCTTTCTTTTCCTGCAATCCCCTGCCTCATTCACTACACACCTTACAACTTCTGCAACAAATAAGGCAGGTTTCCTGCAGACAAGAGCATCCTTTACTGCATAACTTTGATTCTTTCCATAATCACTGTTCATTCTGCTCTCCCTACTCTTGTTTCCTGTGGAGGCGGTGGGACCTGGGGCAGAGTGGGGGCGGAGTCTGGGAGGAGCAGGGGTGGACTGTGGGCAGGGCTGACGGCACCCCAATGTGTCCCGATATTTTAGTGTTGTGATCTGGTCACCACTTCTGTCATACAATGCAGCGTGCTCAAAGCAGACTGTTTCTTTGGGGAATTTAGCTGCTGAACTCTAAGTCTCTACTGAGCACATGCAAATTGAGATTTTTCAGAGCCTCATAACTCGGCCAAATTTGGGCAGATTTTCATGGGAATGGTAAAAGGCACATCCCTGGTACCAGTGAGACATGCCCATCTCCTCCAAATTTCAAGTCCCTGCTCTCAAGCATTTACGTGATAAAGGTTCTCAATTAAACAGTTATAAGGATTTTTTAATATGGGCAAAACAACATTATTTTTCTCTAACCTCATTCTGAGAAATCATTGAACCATTTTTGCTGAAATTAAAACAAAAAACAAAAAAAACCAGCCCGAGGCAGATACCAGCATGGAAAGTTTCAGCCCAAATAATTAAATCTTGGCTAAGTTATAAGCATCTGACAACAGGTCTTACAATTGGAAGTGTCAGGCAACCTTAGCTATAGGCATTGGGTACCTGCACAGCCTATAAATTAATCTACTTTTCCCTGTCTTTCTTATAAATGTGGATTTTGTAATCAGAAGTGTCCTTTGGCTGTTAAATCAAACGGCATGCATGGAAATAATGATCAGCTATAAAGGGTCAGAAGGGCTTTTACGCTTGTATTTTCCACACTATCGCTGTGCTGTTAGGTAGGGATTTTCTGGGTTTTTTTGTTTCTTTTTCACCACATTTTAAAGTAAATCTCTCGGTTTTTTCCCCCTGTAAGGCTAGGGCTGGACGTACCACCATTGTGATAGCTCACCGGCTCTCCACAATCCGGACAGCTGATCTTCTTGCTGGATTTCACAACGGTGGTGTTGTTGAACAGGGAACACACAATGAACTCATGACACAGAAGGGTGTCTACTGTTCTCTTGTGATGCAGCAGGTAATGAGATGTGATAGAACACTCCTGACTAAATGCTTCAGATTTACTGGCCATCTCTCTACTCCAGAAAATTATCTGTTTCTGCATGTTTTCTAGTTGAGTGAAAGTTGATCAGTCAATCTTGTTTATGAGTTGGAAGTGGTTGTTTTTCACAGTGCTTCACATTTACCCAATGTAATGAGTCAAAAACATAACTGAGCAAAAGAGGTGGATGACATCATCACAGAGCTGTTAGATCCCAGATTTGACTGAGCTATATAGATAGCGGGGTGGGGGAAACATACAGAGCCAAATTCTTTGCTGGTGTAAGTTGCAAGTGCACCAACTTATACTGGCAGAGAACTTGGCCTATAAAAATTACGATGTGAAAGTGACCACGTAACCAAAGTGTTGTTGTTTTTGTTTGTTTCCATACCAAGTATACTGTTCCTTCTCCTTGCTGCAAACTGTCTTGTGACTGTGTATCACTATTCCTTGCTTGTCACTAGGGTCATGGTGGAAACACTCAAAATGAGATGTCAGAAAGCGATGAAGAGACAGAAGATGAAGACTGTGAGGAAGAGGATCTAGATGATCTCAGGATGGAGAACCTGACTGATCCTGGTGGTTTTGAAGAACCAGGAATCATTGAGATGGGAAGCATTCCTAAGAGATCCAGAAGGCGTAAAAGCAGAAAGACCTCTTGTAAGAAAAAGTCATTTGAAAAGAAGAAGAAAACAAAGGAGAAAGAGGTTAGTATTAAAATTCAGTTTAATCCTAAAGTTTAGTGATAGATTGTGAGAATAGGAACAAAGGTCATTCTATTTTCTTTTTCAAAAAGGCCTTAAGCCATGTCACCTTTGCTATGATCCTGTCATATGCAGCATTGACCTGGGTGAATACTTGAATTGGGAATCTTCAGGGAAAACACAGGTGTAAACAAATTCGTCTCACCTCTTGAGACAGAATTAACCTGATACACAATATTGTGTTAAGGAGATTTATGCTTGTTAGTTATCTTTTTATTAAGATGTTCAAATAATAATAATAATAATAAAATGTTTGATTTATGGCACACAATATCAGAATCCATAACGTACCTAACCTTGCCAGATGTTTGTGTTTGTTTCTCAACCTTTCTCAGCTCAGACCCTATTTGCAATGGTCTGTTATGACCCAGAGACTTCCTGAGACACTCCTAGACCCAATGTTCTCCCCTCCCCCCCCCACAGGGATCCATCAGGGGTTTGGTGGAGCTCAGAGCTAAGATTCCAGATGTTCTAGCCAGATGTAAACAGCTGGGGAACTCCCCCCACCAGCAACTGGGGGGAGGGGTGGTAAATCAAGACACCCCCTCCAAAAACACACAACCCTCCCACACACAACCCATGGGTTGGGGGAAAGAATAAGGGGTGAAGAGGTTTGAGGGGCTGGAGGTAAAATGGAGAGATTGGGAGTCTGGGGATGTAATGAGAAGGAGTTGGAAGGTCTGGGGAAGAAATGGGGGGCAGAGGGGTGTAGAGGTGCAGTTGGGGGCTGAGGGAAGGATATGGGGGCAGACAGGTCCAGGGGAGGGGTGGCAAACTGATAGCTCCCCAAAAACCACAGATGCGTCATGCAGCCCCTGGAGAGAAGAGGGTAAAAGAGTGGGGGCATTTGGGGTCCAAGGGTTACAGTGAGGGGTTGGGGGAAGGAGTTGAGGGGGCTGGGGGCCAGGATAGGTGGTATGACAGAGGAAGAATCGCTTGGCTGTGGGGGAAGGCTGCATCAGGGGGTCCAAAATGGGGTGCAGGACAAGGGTTATGGAAGAGGGAGTGTTGCTCAACTGTGAGGTGGGGGTTACATCAGGGGGCCAGTGTTTACCAGAGATTTTGACACCAGCTGCTCTTTCCAAGCTCCTGTCCCGCAGGGCTAGCTGGCAGGGGCGGCTCCAGGCACCAGCGCAGCAAGCACGTGCCTGGGGCAGCAAGCCGCAGTGGGGGGGGGCGTGCCGGTCACCGTGAGGGTGACAGTCAGGCTGCCTTTGGCGGCATGCCTGTGGGAGGCCCGCTGGTCCCGCGGCTTTGGCAGCAATTCGGCGGCGTCTATGCCGAAGGCACGGGACTGGCAGATNACCGTGAGGGTGACAGTCAGGCCGCCTTTGGCGGCATGCCTGTGGGAGGCCTGCCGGTCCCGCGGCTTTGGCAGCAATTCGGCGGCGTCTATGCCGAAGGCACGGGACTGGCAGATCACCCGCAGAAATGCCGCCGAATCCGCGTGACCAGCAGACCGCCCGCAGGCGCGCCGCCGAAGGCTGCCTGACTGCCGTGCTTGGGGTGGCAAAAAACATAGAGCCACCCCTGCTAGCTGGGCTTGGCTCCTTACTCCGGGTGTTGCAACCTCAGAGGTTGCAGCACTGCTCAGGTTTGGCCAAATTTGGAAAAGTGGCGTTGCGACCATGTGCACCAGGTCACAAAGCCCGGAGGGGGGAGATGAGCCCAGCCAGCCCTGTAATCCTTAAACACATTCAGATGACCCAATTTTGGGTCGCAACCCACCAGTGAAGAAACCCTGCTCTAGGAGCGCTTTTTTATTCTAGTACAGTCTACTGGTAGAACACGATGCAAACAATAAGCAGCAACTAGATGCATTTTTACAATGTATCACCCAGAAGTCCAGAACACACTTTTTATCTATTCATAACTGTTGCATTTGGGCCTTGTCAGAGGAAATAGATGGCAAGATACATGGCTTCAGAATTCATACTGTTTGCAGTAAAGTGAAGAAATCAGATTGGAAGATATGAAATTATTTATGTCACAAAGTTCAGCAGGCTTGTATGGTTGAAGTGTGGGCAGGCTTTTCCAGTATCTGAAACACAGGCAAAGATAACCAGGCGAGGCCCTCGCAACTGGCTCAAAACCTCATCTAATAATTTGTACCAGTTCCTATGTTTTCATTTCATTTTCCACAACTTCCTCAACAAATGTATGGACATTTTGAATAGTTGAGTGAAGCTGAATTGAGCTGCCATGTATTTTTCAAGGGAGATGAAGCCTAAATCACTGTTTCATATGCCTTTTCCATGCATCTGGTAATGATTCATAGTCTGTATTTTGTAAAAGACAAAACAGACTAACTGACATAAGTAGACCCAATTGTATTACTGCCAACCCACTAGCATTTAGCAGAGGCTGAACTAGACTGATCTTTTTGTGCTCAGAACAGTGAGACTTTTAGGTTGTTCTAATGATTCATACATTAAAGTTGCAATCCATGGTCACTGACCCTATTTGACATTTCACTGAACTATATAGACCCCATCCCCCCC
>QXTE01000768.1:0-48933 GCA_003942145.1 Platysternon megacephalum
CCAACCAACCAATGACTGTGAGAGCAGTGTGAGGTTCCCATTCAGGAGTTCTTGGGGGGCGGGGAGTGCAGGGGGAAGGAGAGCAGGGAGCAGTGGGAGGGGAGAAGATGAAGGGGGAGCTAGTGCTTGTGGGGTGCCACAGGGTAGGGCAGGCTGAGTGTAGTGGGAGGAAAGGGATAGGTATGTGGAAGACTGGAGGGAATCAGGGAGGGATGGGTACCATGGAAGGAAGAGGAGGTGAGGAATCAGAGACAGAATCTCCTGGGAGGTGCTCCTTGGAGCAACCACTCCTGGGAGAATCTGGGTTGGGGGAGTGGGAGACTGGGAATGGAGAAAAGGGGGTGGAGGTCCCAGCAGTGGTGCTGTTGGAGGGGGAGGATTGTGTAGGAGATCTGGGATACTTGGAAGTGGAAAAGACTGAGGATAGTGTGATGGGGATGGGGAGTGGTTGCTCCAAGGAGAAGGAAGGATCTGGTGGTAGTGGGAAGGGAAGGTTTCAGGGAGGCAGATATTTGGGGCCCTCCACTGAGAATATCCTTGCCAAAGTCTCTAATGAGTTCTCACAAGGCAAAGCTCAGAACCAGTACTCCATCCTTATTCTTCTTGACCCGTCAGCCGCCTTTATACCACTGACCATGGTCGTCTTCTTGACATCTTTTCTTCTTCCTGGCTCTCCTCCTACCTCTGTAACCACTTCTTCAGCGTGTCCTTAGGAAGATCGTCCTCACCCCCACTCCGGTTTTCTGTGGGGGGTTCTACAGGGCTCAGTCCTTAGTCACTTCCTCTTTCTCTGCACTTTATCTCTGGGAAATCTCACCCACAAACACAAATTCAGCTACTGTCCCTATGCTGATGAATCACAGATCTACTGCTCCACTCCAGACCTGTCTCCTTCTGTCCAAACTGAAATCTCAGCCTCCCTCTGATGACTCTGTGTGGATGGCTAGCCATCAGCTCAAGCTCAACAGCTCAAATGTTGATAACAGAGCTCTTAATCCACCAAACCAGCCCCCCACCTCCTTTCTTGCTGTTCACTCCAGAATTAGCTGGTGGAATCTCAGAGCCTCTGGCAATATTTGCAAACTCAGATGACAGGAGAGGTCCCAGAAGATTGGAGAAGGGTTAACATCGTGCCCAGCTTTACAAAGGGGAAAAAGGAGGAGCTGGGGAACTATAGACTAGTCAGCCTGACCTCAATACTGGGGAAGCTACTAGAGCAATGTATAAAACATTCAGTTTGCAAATACCTGGAGGATGAAGGGGTAATCGATAGCAGCCAGCATGGATTTACTAAGAACATAGCATGACAAACCAGCTTGATATCCTTCTTTGATAGGGTAACAGGTTTGGTGGATAAAATAGACCTGGACTTCAAAAAGGCTTTTGACACAGTCCCATGAGTAAGCTGGAGAAATGCGGGTTCAACGGAACTCCCATTAAGTGGATATATAATTCGTTACACAACCGCAAGCAAAGAGTAACTGTGAATGAAATGATGTCAGATTGGAGGGATTTCTCAAATGGGGTTTCACAGGGATCTGTTTTGGGTCCGGTTTTATTTAACACCTTAATTAATGACCTGGATGTAAGAATAGAGAGCATACTCATCAAATTTGCAGATGACACAAAGCTGGGGCGGTTGTCAACACTTTGGAGGATAGAGCAAAACTTCAAAGGGTTTGTGATAAATTGGCGAACAATGAAATTCAACGAAGAGAAGTGTAAGGTGCTACACTTCGGGAAGAAAAGCCCAATGCACAGGTACTGACTGGGGGATAACTGGCATGGCAGCAGCACCGCTGAGAAGAATCTGGGAGTTGTGGTGGATCACAACCTCAACATGAGGTCAACAGTGTGATGATGATGCAAAAAANCAGGCTGAGCAATAGTGAGTCTATGGTGCCTGGCCCTCCGGCAGCACTGGGCACCGACAGTCAGCGCTCTGGCCTGCAATCAGGGCAGAGCTGCAAAGTCTCCAAGCCCAGGCCCTCAGTCAGGGCGGGGCAACAAACAATTAGGGGCTTTGCCCAGGGCGAGCACCAAACAGTCTAGCGTCCTAGCTCGGCGGACAGTAGACTAACACAGGCCTCCTGGCCGAAGGTGAGGAAGCTACCGCCCCATGGGCAGGGTGGCAGGAGTTAGGGGGACCCAGGCCCATCTGACTCCACCGGCTCCCAGCCCAGGGCCCTAGTAGTGGCAGTGTAGTCTGCCACTGGATCAGTGGGGATCCGCCCACAACACACTGACTTAGTGTCAGGCCAACACTCAGCCAGACGCTGGTCTAGATTCTCTGGGCTACTTCCTACAATCCCCAGGGTTTGGTACCTCTGGCCTCCGTTTCCCCGGGGTCGGTGGTCTGTGGCAGCCCCATCAGCTCGTTGGCACCTCGACTGGCCGGCAACCCTGGGAGCTCTGGCCAGTCCTCTGGCGGCAGCCCCAGCAGTTCCTCGGTGTCCCGCTCCAGCAGCGAGTGATAACTGTCTGTCTCCCACAGCAGCTCCAGCCCAACTGAGCTGCAAGTCCCTCCTTTTGTACTTCAGCTTCCTGTCCTGCCCCTCAGCTTCTGGAGGGGTGGAGGTGGATTTCCTGGCTCTGTAGCCCAATGGGCGGGTTGTGGTCCCTGCTGGTCTTCCTCGCTACAGGCTGCCGTACAAAGGATGGAGAACAGTTCTTCTCTCTTGCCACAGAGGACAGGACAAGAAGCAGTGGGTTCAAACTACAGCACAGCAGATTTAGATTAAATCTCAGGAAAAAACTTCCTAACTGGAAGAACAGTGGGACAATGGAACAGATGCCTAGGGAGGTGGTGAAAGGTTATTCACTGGAGGTTTTCAAAAGGAGGCTGCAGCTGTCTTGGGTGGTTTAGTCACAGCAAATCCTGCACCTTGGCAGGGGGTTAGACTAGATAACCTTTGTGGTCCCTTTTAACTCTATGGTTCTAAGGGGAACCGGAGTTCGCCTTTGGAAAAAGCTAAAGCTAGCGTGTCGCCCATTAAGGGTGTGTCTGCACTGCGTCTGGAAGCTGCCTCCCAGCCAGAGTCCATGCTGGCTCACTACAAATAACGGTGTCGACGTTGTCGGTTGGGCTGTAGCTTGGGTTCTAAAGCCAGGGGTTGAGGGGGGTGGGTGGGCTGGACGGTCTGAGCTCCATCAAAGCAATGTCTCCACAGCCATTTTTAATGCACTAGCGTGAGACCCAGCCTGGAAGGCGGCCGACTCCCTGATGCACTGTAGACATACCCTAAAGAGGGCGGTCCCAAGGGAGACTGTACGAAGGCTGCGTCACCTAACTCCCTGTAAATCCATGACCCAGCCCCCTCCCTTGGCACCCTGTCACCGGGCCTTAGTGGGTCACAACTGAGGATGCCAAATTCAGGACGAACTGCTGAGAAATATGGCAAATACAACCCAAAACTAGTGGTTATTATTTCATAAGATAGACCAAACCAGCCACAAAAGTAAACTCCTGTTTCACCACACTGGCTAACAAGAAAACATAAAGGCAGTTTTCTCAGGCATTCCAGTTCTTATATCACCACCAAAAACACTGGATTCAGAGATGAGTGGTTCTTTACTACCAGTGTCATTAAATAATAGGTTCTTCTGATCCCAAAGGGCCAGCCACTCCCAGGTCAATATACAACTTAGATCTTATCCAAAAATCACGCTGGTGCCAATCCTTTAGTATCTAAAATCTAAAGGTTTATTCATAAAAAGAACGAAAGGTGAGAGTTAAAATTGGCTAATGGAATCAATTACATACAGTAATGGCAAAGTTCTTGGTTCAGGCTTGTAGCAGTGATGGAATAAACTGTTGGCTTAAGTCAAGTCTCTGGAGTACATCCACAGCTTGGATGGGTCATTCAGTCCTTTGTTCAGAGCTTCAGTCTGTAGCAAAGTTCCTCCAGAGGTAAGAAGCAGGGTTGAAGACAAAATGGAGGCGTTTCCAGGGCCTTTTATAGCTTTTGCCATGTGGAGGGCATCCCATTGTTCTTACTGTGGAAAATTACAGCAACAAGATGGAGTTTGGAATCACATGGGCAAGTCACATGTTCATGCCCAATTTCCCTCAGTCATTGCAGGAAGCCATTACCTACATTCCAGACAGCACATTTACATGACAGTCCACTCAGTGTAGATGGGCTTCTCCCATGGTCCATTGTCAACCAAGTGTTTCTTGATGAACCGCTTAATTTGAACAGTCCCTCCAAGATGTGCTAGCTAGCTACCTTGTGGGCGTTACCCTGTTATGCTTATAAGAAGCACACGGGATCTTTTTCAGGGGAAAAGGCAATACACCACATTTATTGAAGATACAATTAGCATATACATTCAATCACACACCACACACACACACTGTCCCGCTAGTCAATGTTATAGTTACCAGTCCAGAGTCCGGATCAATCTAGTGGCCAGCTAGGTTGATCATGGGTAGGAGGAGCTGGGTTCCGTCGGTCGCGACACGATCCTCTGGGGAAGTCTTGGCAGAATGAACCCAAGGTTTCACGACAAGGCACCCTGTTTATATACTGATTTTCCTTCATTGGGACCAATGAGTTTTGCACATCATGCTGTAATCAATTGTTGTTTGACGAGTGCTTGTTTTCTTAAATTGTCCTTCTCATCCTTTATCTTGTTCTTTCATCAAGTTCCTCAGGGAGTTATCCCATGCTTATTTTGATCACAGCTATCTTGTCCCCATTGATATCTCATGTCTCATCTTTAGATTCATCAATCTGCCCTCCTCTGACATTTCAATAGGGGCATGTTGCAGCCTCCTGGCGTCTGTCTCTGGTTCCTCCCTCGTACATCTGGTACAGCAATGGCCTTCACACTTATCTCTTTACGCATACATTCCTCATTCACACACAAAACCGAATTAATTTATACAGAACATTTCGAACAAGAACATCAAATTGCAATGCAAAAGAAAACAATCATGACATTCTTTTACTTATTTTAAAATGCTAAACCCACAACAAATTGGTGACCCTCAAAGGTCTGTTACTGCCTTGAAATCAGTCCAGACACAGATTCTGGCTGATGTATCTCTACCCATTGGCCCATAAGGCCATTCCTTTCTGTTATTCAAAAGGTGGCTGGCAGGATATGATCAAATCATACACCAATCCATTTAATGCATGCTACATTCTTATTCTTTATCCTTCATTCTAAATGATATAAAATACAAACATAAAATTCTACTACTACATTTGGGGGAAGAGTTTGGGGGAGTTCAGTTCCTGATTTTTATTTGACCTCTCTCCAGCACTTGTTTTCGTTTGGCCTTCCCCTTTCCATCCCTGTTTCAGGTTTCTATCTCTATCACAGCAGGTGATGCAATGGTATGTGACAAAGACGAGCAGAATTCTCAGCAGGAAAATGTTGAGCAAGTGGATAAACACAGAGCATTATCGCAAAGATTGGAAAGGAATGTGTCCAGGAGTCATGAGCAGGGACAATCCTGTGAGATTCAGCACAGCCCAGAAAGAGAGCTGGGAAACCAGCCAGGGGCGAAAGTGGGTAAATGTATTTCCTGTCAGGGAACTCTGAAGGACCTCAAGGAAACCACAACCCAGCAGGAAATCCTCAGGGGAAAGAGAAAAAATACATGCACTGAGTGTGGGAAAAACTTATATGACTACTCAGCCCATATAAAGCCTGAGAGAATCCACACACGTGAGAAACCCTATGAATGCAGTGTGTGTGGGAAAACCTTCACTCAAAGATCAGGCCTTTTTCACCATCAGAAAATCCACACAGGAGAAAAGCCCTATGAATGCAGTGAGTGTGGGAAAAACTTCACTCACAGATCAGCCCTTTCTGATCATCAGAGAATCCACACAGGGGAGAGGCCCTATGAATGCAGTGAGTGTGGGAAAACCTTCAATCGCAGCTCGCACCTTATTACCCATCAGAGACTCCACACAGGGGAGAGGCCCTATGAATGCTGTGAGTGTGGGAAAAACTTCACTCACAGATTCAGCCTTATTAATCATCAGAGAATGCACACAGGGGAGAGGCCCTTTGAATGCCATGAGTGTGGAAAATGCTTCATTAACACCTCAACCCTTTCTAAACATCAGAGGATCCACACAGGAGAAAAGCCCTATGAATGCACTGAGTGTGGGAAAAACTTCACTCACAGATCAGGCCTTTCTGAACATCAGAGAATCCACACAGGGGAGAGGCCCTATGAGTGCTGTGAGTGTGGGAAAACCTTCAATCGCAGCTCAAACCTTATTACCCATCAGAGAATCCACACAGGGGAGAGGCCCTATGAATGCCGTGAGTGTGGGAATACCTTCTCTTGGCACTCATCCCATGTTAGCCATCAGAGAATCTGCAAGGGAGATCAACACCATAAAAACCTCTAGGGCTATCCATACTTTTTTTTCTTTAATATTTTTCCTGATTCCCAGATAGTAACTTTTAAAGCTGTTTGAACTGTTTGCAGCACTATTATCCCTCAGCTTGTCCAGATGAGTGGCCCATTTTTGCCTTTTGCAGTTTGCCCTGTTTTAAGGTTGACCCATTGCTCCTTTCTATCAACTCAATTGTCCCATGAGTAATTTGAGTGTGCCCTTCCTATCAGGAACCAGGGAGCATCACATTTATACCACTCCTCCCATTGCAAAGTTATTGTTAGAGTCACCAGTAATACAGATTGTATCATTCCCAGTTGTTCTAACGTTGCTTTGGGTTGTGCTGAAGAGCAGTTATATTGGGAACTTTTCAGATTATATTTAAATGAAGAGGAGCAGGGGCAGGAAAAAAAGTGTCATTTCAGCCTCTGTGACACTGGAAGGAGATGGGGAGACTCAGAGATTCCCTCCTTCCCCATCACTGCAGAACTGTTACCTTTTGTCTGAGCCATGCAGAGTTTATCTTCATCACATTCTATCCACCCACTTCTCAGAGTGTCGTGTGATGAAGAGTTCTCAGCTGTCTGTGCTTGGAGATGGTGCTTTGACTTCTTTAATCCTAAATCAGAGTCGCTGTGACTGGAGGTGAAAGTGTCAAAGACCTGGGAGGGGAATTCAAATGGATCCCAAACACAGTGTGATCATTTGGAGTTTAAATCCCAGGTTCCATCTATTGGTAAAGCCACTTCTGGAAAGGTGGCTGTTTTTTTCCCCCCATTATTTGGATGCTAGGACACTAAAAATGTTGTAAATAACATAACTGACTATTGAGACAGTGCTGAGTGAAGTATGTTTGAATGGATCAGAGGAGAATGTGATAAGGAGAAATCTCTTGTCCTGATTCTGAATAATCAGATGTAACCTGCTCTGGAATTTCACTTGACACTTTCATTGTCATGTATTCTGTCTCTATGTGATGTGGGTTTCTCTCTTTCCTGAAGGTTGTTTGGTCACCCAATGGATACTAGTTCAGTTTGATAGGATGTAGCTCAGATTTATTGGAGAATTTAAGACAAATGTCCATTTGCTAAAGCCATGATTTCTCACTTCAGCTTTGCTTTTTCCCCACCCCTCCATGATGACATGGAGAAAGTTCAAGTGCAGTTCTGTCAACAGGAGAGAACTCTCCAATTTACTGGACATGCAAAAAAGTGGTGATTTAAAATCTCCACTGGGAAATGGTGAACAACAGCAGAACCCCAACTAACTGTAGGAAGTGCATATGATCACAGTGTAGTTCAATTGTTGAAGTCAATATTGTCTCAGATGATCTGGGGAGAGAATTCCACGGTAAGTGATTTTGAAGTAGGCAAAATGCCCATGTATTGGTTCCCAAAGCATTTGTAACCCAGGCCCTACAGAAGATCTCTCCTAGCTAATCCTATGGTATGGGAGATGCTGTCCTTCATGACACAGATGTTGAGAAATAGAAGTGGGGGTTTTGTTGAATTTATCCTTTGTAGGTGCTAAAAATGTGTATAAAATGAAATCAGTGTGGGAAATCTAATAGCTTTAGAAAAATAGCTATTTTTGAATAGAAACTCCAGCTCTGGTAACTAACAGAGATTCTGATCCAGGCCTGTATCCAGTCCCTTGCCTAGAACTGTGCCAGCAAATTAAAGAAAAGCTGGGCATGGTTTGGGAAACCATTCCTCACTGACACTGCTGAGATTTGGATTGGTTTTGTAAAGGATTCTACTTCAGAGAAGTGTAAAATTACCCTAACCAAGGCCAAGGGTTTGGAAAGAACTGGGGTTGAAAGAGTACACACTCAGTTCTTGGTTTCCACCCCAGTAAAGGAAGCTATGGTGACCAATGACCCAAGGAAAATTGTTTGTACAACTCCACTTACTAGTTCAGTATCACTGATTACACTTCCAGAGGATGCCAGGGTTAGATTGAGAACAATCATCCTTCACTCTTTGGATCCAAAGAGAGAGTGCTTCATAGGACATTCCTTCCCCGTGAATCCCAAACTGGCTGCCTGATTGGGTAACAAGGACTTTCAGGCTGTAGAAATGATGGTAACCAATGAGCAACGAATGTCAGACTCCAATTTCAGACTTCAGGTTACACACATGTTCTGTGGTTTTGTGTCTGACGCTTTGGCTACACAATAAAACTGATGTTGGCGCAGCTGCACCAATTTAGCTGTGCTGCTGTAGCCCTGCTATTACAGACGCTCTAAGCCAATGGGAGACATCTCTCCTGTCGGACTTGATTAGTCCAGCCCCCTCAAGTGGCGGTGGCTATGTTGATAGGAGAAGCTCTCCTGATCATGTAGCGCTATCTACAAAGGGGGCTAGCTCAGTATATCTCAGTGCATGTGTGAAAAATGCTCATTGGTGCCAATTGGCACAAGGGTCACTGTTATTCACAAGCAACTCCTGTCTCAGACCTGACAAACTCGCCACACCTAATACGCTGCTTTTATAATATTTATCCAGGAAGCATGGCAGTGAGATCTCTACTGAAAGCTTGTAAATTATTGTTACTCCTAATCACTGCGAAAGGTGTGTATGAGTCATATTTAAGGAGTAATGTAAGTACATGGAAAATTATGCCCATATGGTATTGTTGTGAAAGTGAGTCACCCCAGTCATAGATCTTGGTGGGGACGGCCCATTCAAGTGGGAGGGAATTGTCACCCGTCCCTTAATAGCCAGGTATGTGATCTATTGCTCAATTGTCAACCTTTGCACCAACCCAGAAAAGCCAATGGAAAACTATCAAAGACAAACTATAGACATTGAAACCCTGTGGAAGTGAAAAGGACAATATGAGAATGAGGAGATCGTCCTTTCTGTGAATAAAGACAAAGCACTGATTCAGTTTATAACCGGGTGGAGAAAAACACTCTGGGTCCATTCACGAAGGTGATCCCTACTGACCTAATTGCCTTCTATGATAAGATAACCGGCTCTGTGGATGAGGGGAAAGCAGTGGATGTGCTATTTCTGGACTTTAGCAAAGCTTTTGATACAGTCTCCCACAGTATTCTTGCCAGCAAGTTAAAGAAGTATGGGCTGGATGAATGGACGGTAAGGTGGATAGAAAACTGGCTAGATGGTCGGGCTCAACGGGTAGTGATCAATGGTTCCTTGTCTAGTTGGCAGCCGGTATCAAGTGGAGTGCCCCAAGGGTCGGTGCTGGGGCCGGTTTTATTCAATATCTTCATTAACGATCTGGAAGATGGTGTGGACTGCACCCTTAGCAAGTTTGCAGATGACACTAAACTGGGAGGAGTGGTTGATACGCTGGAGGGTAGGGATAGGATACAGAGGGACCTAGACAAATTAGAGGATTGGGCCAAAAGAAATATGATGAGGTTCAACAAGGACAAGTGCAGAGTCCTGCATTTAGGACGAAAGAATCCCATGCACTGCTATAGACTAGGGACCGAATGGCTGGGCAGCAGTTCTGCAGAAAAGGACCTAGGGGTTACGGTGGACGAAAAGCTGAATATGAGTCAACAGTGTGCCCTTGTTGCCAAGAAGGCTAATGGCATTTTGGGTTGTATAAGTAGGGGCATTTCCAGCAGATCGAGGGATGTGATCATTCCCCTCTACTCAGCACTGGTGAGGCCTCATTTGGAGTACTGTGTCCAGTTTTGGGCCCCACACTACAAGAAGGATGTGGATAAATTGGAGAGAGTCCAGCGGAGGGCAACAAAAATGATTAGGGGGCTGGAGCACATGACTTACGAGGAGAGGCTGAGGGAACTGGGATTGTTTAGTCTGCAGAAGAGAAGAATGAGGGGCGATTTGATAGCTGCTTTCAACTACCTGAAAGGGGGTTCCAAAGAGGATGGATCTAGACTGTTCTCAGTGATAGAAGATGACAGAACAAGGAGTAATGGTCTCAAGTTGCAGAGGGGGAGGTTTAGGTTGGACATTAGGAAAAACTTTTTCACTAGTAGGGTGGTGAAGAACTGGAATGGGTTACCTAGGGAGGTAGTGGAATCTCCTTCCTTAGAGGTTTTTAAGGTCAGGCTTGACAAAGCCCTGGCTGGGCTGATTTAGTTGGGTTTGGTCCTGCTTTGAGCAGGGGGTTGGACTAGATGACCTCCTGAGGTCCCTTCCAACCCTGAGATTCTATGATTCTATGACCAGTGGTGCTTCATGAAAGGCAGGGCCCTGGCTCCTAGGGACTAGCAATCACAGCAATAGACTGAAGTGTGAGGTGAGACTCTACTTAGATAGGAAAGGTAACTATTAAAAAGTGTTGGTTGCCTTTTGTGATTTTGTTTAGTTGGTTATGGTTGGTTTCCATCTCTCACATTTGTTTCTGTTTAAATCTCTATCCCTTGTTAAATAAATTTCCGTTTGTTCAATATCTGTACTCAAGTGCTGTGTGTGATACAGGAACAGTGGTCTACAGTAAAACTGGTAACCTGGGATATACCATTGCTTCGGGAAGCGAGGATCTGGGATTTCACTGAGTATCTGGTGATTGGGGCTGTACCCCAAAGGGGGAAACATTGAAGGAACTTGGGGGTTAGGGTGCCTCTATTTTCAACTGGCAGAGCTTCTATAGCTCAGAAGCAGGTGCTTGAGTGCCTGACAGGCTGGGTGAGTTTGTTCGCTAACATCCAGCTGCCAAATGCAAAAGTCCCTCTCTCTAGTGGCAGGTGCCAACAAGGAGACTCTCAGCCCTCAGCTCCCTGAGAAGGGCACAATGTGCATCTATGTTGATCCACCTGTCAAATCCACACAGGGAAATCACCCTATAGTATAGTTCCCTGAATCACAATAGCCCTAAAACTCTGCCCTATGAAATCATGGAACATGTGATCTTTGCTCTGTGAAAGCATGTAAAGAATCCAAGAGCTGGAGGGTGGAGATTGGGTCCAGAGTGACCTAGACAAATTGGAGGATTGGGACAAAAGAAATCTGAGGAGGTTCAACAAGGACAAGTGCAGAGTCCTGCACTTAGGACGGAAGAATCCCATGCACTGCTCCAGGCTGGGGACTGACTGGCTAAGCAGCAGTTCTGCAGAAAAGGACCTGGGGATTACAGTGGATGGGAACCTGGATATGAGTTAACTGTGTGCCCTTGTTGCCAAGAAGTCTAATGGCATATGGGGCTGCATTAGTATGATCGTTGTCCGCAGATCGAGGGAAGTGATTATTCCCCTCTATTTGGCACTGGTGAGGCCACATCTAGAGTACTGCATCCAGTTTTGGGGCCCCCGCTACAGAAAGGATTGGACAAATTGGAGAGAGTCTAGCATAGGACAACAAAAATGATTAGGGGGCTGGGGCACATGATTTATGAGGAGAGGCTGAGGGAACTGGACTTACTTAGTCTGCAGAAGAGAAGACTGAGGGAGGATTTGATAGCAATCTTCAACTACCTGAAGGGGGGTTCCAAAAAGGATGGAACTAGGCTTTTCTCAGAGATGGCAGAACAAGGAGCAATGGTCTCAAGTTGCAGTGGGGGAGGGCTAGGTTGGATATTAGGAAAAACTATTTCACTAGGAGGGTGGTGAAGCACTGGAATGGGTTCCCTAGGGAGGTGGTGGAATCTCCTTCCTTAGAGGTTTTTAAGACCCAGCTTGACAAGGCCCTGGCTGGGATGATTTAGTTGGGGTTGGTCTTGCTTTGAGGAGGGGTTTGGACTAGATACCTCCTGAGTTCTCTTCTGACCCTAATCTTCAGATTATGAGACTGACATGCTGCCAACTGCACTAAGAAGGCTCTGGAAGGCTTTTGGATAAGTGCATGTAGGACCTTCCTACAGCAGTGACTGGGGCAGGGAAGGAGCCAGGGGTGGTGCTGGAAGAAGCAGGGAGATCTGGTGCCCAGAGACCTGTCCTGGCAGCTTTCTCAGCATCAAACAAATCAACTCACTCTGCCACTTAACAATCCACCTGGGACTTAGAGCAGCACTGGAGGGTTTTCTAGAAGAGAATTTGGAGGTAAATTGGGGAAACCAATTTGAAAACAGGAAGCTAAGATTTATATTCATTTATTTATAATATTAAATAATCCTTCCATCCTAGTATCACAATTAATACAATTGCTTCAGCATTATGGTTTCCCAAAGGGAAAACTTCACTTCTCCCCAAAGGGAGTTGAGAGAAAGCGCTTTTCAGAGTCCAAGAGAGACAAGACGGGTGAGGCCAAGAGCTTGTAGTGGACCAGATTCTGTTGGTGAAAAAGGCAAACTTTGGAGCTAACCCAGATGCTTCTTCAGCTCCGTGTAGCCCCAAAGTTTGTCTCTTCCACAACCAGAATTTAGAACAAAAGAGTGGCTATACTAGGTCAGACCAAAGGTCCATCTAGCCCAGTGTCCTGTCTTCCGACAGTGGCCAATGCCAGGTGCCCCAGAGGGAATGAACAGAACAGGTAATCATCAAATGATCCATCCCCTGTCGCCCATTCCCAACTTAGGCAAAGGGAGGCTAGGGACACCATCCCTGCCCATGCTGGCTAATAGGCACTGATGGCCCTATCCTCCATTAATTTATCTAGGGTTTTTTGGAACCCTGTTATAGTCTTGGTCTTTACAACATCTGGCAAGGAATTTCACAGGTTTGCTGTGCATTGTATGAAGAAATACTGCCTTTTGTTCATTTCAAACCTGCAGCCTATTCATTTCATTTGGTGACCCCTAGTTCTTGTGTTATGAGAAGGAGTAAATAACACTCCCTTCCTTGGTCCTTTAAAAAATATTATGTGACATCCCCCCACCCCCTCTTGTCTCTCATGTCCTGGGACCAAAATGGATAGAACAACACCACAAACTTCAAAAAGAATGCACGTGGAAGAAGCATCTTGTGTTTCATTCCTTATGTCCTGGTCCCATCATGTGGTATTTTTGCACAAACATTATTTCCTCAGGAGAGACCCAGGAGTGGGGGCTGCATTCCTGTACCAAACAGTCACTAGAAGGGGGCAGACAAAGGCCTTTAGGACGAGGCCTCCGTCAGTGTCAAAAAATCATCTCCCTCTTGCAGGTCACTGGCAGCCTGAATTTGTTCCTTATCGTCCCGGAGTCTGGGGCTGGAATCAGCACTATCCAGCCCCTCCGTATGTAGCAGGAACAAATGCTAAGCTTGTCGTTAAAACAAGCTGTTCCCTTCCTTCTCAGGGAAGATTTTTCTATGATTGAAGTTGAGCTTCAGTTCCCCTCTCCTAGGGGCAGGTTGGGTGTGGGGCAAGCTCCCAATGAGATCTGTTTTCACCTTTGCCCCCTTTCAGTCACTCTGGGATCCTAACTCTGCTGCCAGATGGCTTCCAGCCCATCCATCCTGCTTACTAGCTCCAGCACAGGGAACCCAGTGAGATGGGATTACAGAATACAAGGGGAGAGGGAGCAGGGGAGAGAGGTGACAGGGAGTCTCTCTTCACTTTCTGTTCTTCTCTTTCCTTCCAGGATCTGCAGTCACAGCAGGGAGGGGGTTGTCTCATTATTAGGGATCCGTGTCTATCATGGAGGTCACGGAAGTGACGGATTCTGTGACTTCTTGTGACCTCTGTGACTTCTGCAGCAGCTAGTGTGCCTGATCCCAGGGCCACCCAAGCAGTTGGCTCTGGGGACCGCCTGAGCAGAAGCCAATGCCACTGGCCCCATGGACCGCTTGACTAGGGGTCCTGGGGGTGGCGGGAACAGCTGCAGCTCGGTGGCCCCTGGCATTGGTCCCGGGATGGCCAGAGTAGCGGCTAGCTCCCTGGAACTTCTCCCCCCATGGCCAGAGTGGCAGCGGAACCCTGGGGCTGTCCTCCCCACTGCGGCCAGCTGGTGCCATGGGCCCCCCGGTCTCCCACCCTGCAGCTGGTGCCGTGCAACCCCTGGGCTCCCTCCCCCCAAGATTCAGTCGGGTATTTATGGGATAAGTCATGGACAGGACACAGGCAGTGTTTTTTTGTTTCTTGCCCGTGACCTGTCCATGACTTATACTAAAAATGCCCGTGATTAAATTGTCACTTTACTCGTTATCAATCAAATGGATCGAAACGCTTCCCCCTGCAAGTGGATTTAGCCCAGGATCCTCAGAGTCAGCAGCTCTTACACCCCCCACTGAGCTCTCTGGTCAGGTGTCCTAGTGCTGGAAACCTCCTGTTTAGATCCTAAAATAGCATCTTTGCACCGGGGGGGCTGAAATTTTGGACCGGACATTGTAGCGCCACCGTTATTTTATTGAATTGGTTTAAAACAGCAACTCAAGAAAGTCTCCTAAGGGCCAGGCTCTGCCATGGAAACAGCTGTCACTGCTCTCCAGGAGTCTGTGCCTTCCACGCAGCAAAGTACAAACCTCCGCGGAACTGAAGTGGGGTCAGAAAGTGACAGGGTTGGTAACACAAATACTTCAGACTATTAACCTAGGTCCCTTTCTTTCTTTAACCCAGGACATGCCAGACAACTGTTAGCCATGGCATTATCTTCATCTTAAAATACTGCTCAGTACATTTAACAGAGGAAGTGAAACCCCCTCCCACAAATGGCTCCCTGTTGAGGAGTTGTACCGTACCTGCCTCTGGAGACTGTCTGGTTTTATACTCTTAGAGCTTTTTCTCTTCAAATCCCTTATCCCAATCTATGCACCAACCTCCACATTTCAGAGTTTAGAATTTACTCTCATCACCCTAGTATGGCACTTTCCATGTGAACTGGGCAAAGCAAGTGGGGGAAGCTACATGGCTTCTGAAAACCAATGCTCCCACTGAGGCCTGAACTCATATCAGCCATGGTCACCCTGCACTAAAACCAGTTGTACCACTGCAGGTGCTTCTTAGCTAAAGCTGGGTAGAAGGTAGCTACCTGTGTCTGTGGTTAACACCTTTGGGTGGTTAAAATCCAACTGACAATGGAGCTTTTTAGAGATGAGAATCCAGAACATTTTAACAGGAAGAAAATATCCTCTATTCTCATCTAGCCCCATTTGACTCCTTCTGCCCATCTTCTTCCTCCCCCCCCCCCCCCAATCTCTTTCCTTCCCCACTGGGGACATGCAGAGATGAGCTCTGGTCAGTGTGTGTCACAGAGAGTCTGTATCCCATAGAGGGGGAGGGGAGAGGTCACACTAAAACAGTCAACCTGGGGAACTCTTTGCCAGAGGGTGTTGTGAAGACCAAGACTGTAACAGGGTTCAAAAAAGAACTAGATAAGTTCATGGAGGATAGGTCCACAAATTAATTTAGCCAGGATGGGCAGGGATGGTGTCCCTAGCGTCTGTATGCCAGAAGCTGGGAATGAGTGACAGGGGATGGATCATTTGATGATTATCTGGTCTGTTCATTCCCTCTGAGGCATCTGGCATTGGGCACTGTTGGAAGACAGAATACCTGGCTAGATGGACGCTTGATCTGACCCAGTGTGGCCGTTCTTATGTTGTGCTCTTATGAACTGTGGTTTATGAGCACTCATTGTCCTCTGTGGAGCTGCCCTTCTCCTTCCCCTTTTATGCTCTCATTTTTTATTGACTCCAGCCTTTTTTCTGTTCATCATCAGCATCATCTCAAACAAGCTGCCGTCGCCTCCTGTTCCCACAAAGAGACAGTGTCCCTGTCACGTGTAAATCACTGACCTCTCTCAGCACTGACTGCCCCTCCGTGTCCTTGCCCCTCAGTCTGTGCTGATGGAACCCTTCCCTCCAGCCCTGGAGGATTCTCCCTTCTCCTTCCTCATGAAGCAGCCCAGCAGATGGGAATCTTAAGAGCACCCAGGTGATTTAGGAGCAGAAACCCCCACAGCGCTTCCATGCGATTGGCACTTTTCCCTCACTGCTCAGGATCAAAACTGGGCATGTGCAAAGCAGCAGGGTAAAAAGAAAACCTGGAGCTTGATCCCAGGGCTTCATACATGCAAAGCATGTACTCTACCATTGAGCTACAGCCCCAGACAAGCTTTAGTGTCTGGTTGTTACACTCAGAGCCCATCTGTTTCTAGCATATCTAGTGGTTTCTAAGCTTCATGGGAAGCCCTTTCCCCTCTCTCAGGGCCAATCGTGCTCTCCTGGAGGTTGCTGGTTCATAGCGGTTAATTTGCAGCAGGGCCAGATTCTCTGTGTGGGGGAGAGACAGTGTGTGCCCTGGACTCAGGGTGCAGAGATACAATCAGCCCCCTCCCCTGCATTGGGTGGGTGATGCTGCCACCCCCTGCTAGAAGGTAAGTCTGGGCTACCGGAATCCCTTCCACAGAGCAGAGTGCACACAGATTACAGCCTGAAAATAGGTTTGTGAAACTAACTCCTGTTCTCCCTGACAGGGCTTCCCCTAGACCAAATAGCACCCCAGGGAAGACGTGTCTTCGGTGCTTGCCCCCCCCCCCCCCCCCCCCCCCCCCCCCCCCCCCCCCCCCCCCCCCCCCCCNTTTGTAGCTCATTTCATGATTTTGATGCACAATTTGGATGCATGATTTTCTCTGTCATACAGTATAAGATGATAAATTTGCATGCTAGGCTCTGTAGATCTGTATTTATTCATGCCATATATAAGCAAATAAAACAAATTCATTTCCTCTAAGCATATAGAAACTTTTTAATTTGAACAGTAACTGAAATGTACTAACATCTAGAAATGGAACTGTCACCAACACAGGGTGGACCAGTATTAAATAGTGTTATAGTAAGAGACAGCGTTACAATGTTATCCATAGTCCTTCAGTTCAAAGGTCACTTTTCTTGCCTTTGCCCTCATGAACTGAAGCGCAGCATTAGAGAGATCCAAAGATTGGCCAATGGCATTTTCAAGTGCTAAAATAGCAAGTGATGTTGGTCTCTCATTGGCCATCATCGATTGAAGATCTGGTTTAATGAGCCGGAGGTTCAAGGTGAGGGTGGCTCTGTCCACCGCCTTCCGTTGCGCTGCTGGGCACCAAGTCCCTGGCGGCCAATATGTGAAGCTGGGAGAAGAGAGTGGGGTGGCAAGTGGCAGCAGGACTTTTGCCATCAGGGTCTAGCTGCCCAACTTCCTCCTCGTACCACTGGGCCCCCGTCACCTTCAGGTAACCCAGGAACTAAGGCAGGAATAGGGCGAGGAAGCAAGTAAAGCCGAGCAAGGAAGGCAAAAGTTAATCTTGCCTTCATGGGCCGCTCGCAATGACGTCCTTTTTCTGTGCCACAGCCGACAAAAACATCCCAGACAGAAAAGAAGTAGCTCAGTTGGGCAAGCGCTAGACTAACGATCTCAAAGTTCCTGGTTCAATCACGTGCTTTTCCATCTGTCTTTGTGCGGAGGTGGCTGTTTTCTGAAAGTGCAGCAGTTCCTTTAACTGCCGCGAGTCCCTCATTTCAGGCTATGCAGCAGGAAAAGACAGGATGGGCTTCTGCACGGAGTGGTCCCACCTGACCTTTCATTCTTCTCTTGCTCTTTGTCAGCAAGGGGAAGAAAAAGAAGGTCTCCTTCAAGCAAGAATGACAAGGGCAAAGTAAGGATGACTTCCTGAGCACCGGCTCCAGTCCTCTGCTCTACCAGCTGACATATCGAAGGGCTGCCATCACTTTCTCTAGGTTCGCCCATCGGTGTGTGCCAGGGTGAGCGCCAGCCAAGTGGATAGAATTTGAAGGGAGGGGGAGAGCCCTTTGACAGAGTTTCTGTAGTGTAGTGGTTATCACGTTTACCTAACATGCAAAAGGCCCCCAGTTCAAAACCGGGCAGAAACACACTGGCTTCCTTTTCCTGGATCCCCTTTCTGCCTAGGAAGGCGCTCCTCCTTCTGCTATTGGCCTATCCCTTGGATAACTCCAACCCCCACATGACAGAGGGTGGTGACATCAGCGGAGAAAGCGCTTTGTCGTCACTCTGGAGAACCTAGAGGAGTTAGCCATGTTACCTTTTGGAAGCTTGTGGCTTGGCCTCCTCTGCCCTTGGAGGTTGGCCTATAGAGGCCGTCACTTCCTGCTGGCCTCCTTTGCGAGACTTGCAAAAGGAGGAAGGGAGACAGGAATGGGGCAATAGAGGAAAGTCAAGCTGAGGAAGGCAGGGAAGAAGTTGTGCAGCTAAGTGGGGTTAGTAGAGCACCACCGTTCGTTCTGCCAAAGCCTGGGGAGGTGCGGTTGGCTTCTGGGAGGTAGAATCCTGTGCCTGCCTCTTGGCTCCCCAGGGACGGCTACTTGCAGCCCAGGAGAAGAAGGATGGTTCTGGGTGGAAGGAAAACAAGCAAAGCTGAGCTGAGTGAGCGTGGGCCAGCACTTCTTTCTGCCAAGTTGGGTGTGTGGTGATGGTCTTGAGAGGCTCCCTACCACCCGTGAGGCAGCAAGAATGGCTGTTCCTTTGTGGCCAACCTGGGGGTGCGATTGATGACTTTGGAGGCAGGGGTTGGGCTGGCTGTGAGCAACTGGGATCCAGGAAGCCCCCGCCTGCCCTTCCCAGGGCCTAATCCACGGAGGGGCAGTTGGCTGCTGGGAGGTAGAATCCTGTGCATGCCTCTTGGCATCCCAGCGATGGCCACTTGCAGCCCAGGAGAAGTGGGGTTCTGGGTGGAAGGAAAAGAACCAATGGTGAGGCTGAGTGGGCTCCTTTCTGGCCGAGATGGTCTGCTGTGCTGGGCTTGGGAGTTGCCTGAAAGCCATAAGTGGACTCAGGGCCGGCGCAACCCATTAGGCGACCTAGGCGGTCGCCTAGGGTGCAAACATTTGAGGGGTGCCGGTGCCCCGGCCGGCCGTGGAAATTTGGGGGCGGGATTTCGGGGGTGGGACCTTCCGCTGCCTAGGGCGCCGGAAATGCTGGCGCCGCTACTGGGTGGACTTGTTCCAGTGATTACCGCTGCTCCATTCTGGCCGACCTGGGGGCACCATTGATGAGTTGGGAGTGGGGGCAGGGTGCTGGCTGTGAGCAAATGGGATCCAGGAAGCCCCAGCCTGTCCCTCCAGGGGCCGAGTCTTCTTCTTCTCTCCTGCCTTGGGGAGCCCAGCCTTAAGCCTACCCAGCATGTGCTGCAGCTCGAGCATTAAGCCTTCCTGTGTGGCCTGTGCTGGAGATGACCCTGGACCCCTGTGGGGAACTGTTGGGGGAAATCCCAACTGCAAATAATTCTGGCCACAAGATCAACCCGTTGGGTCAAATGGGGCAAGCTGGAGGCCTGGGGACTTAGTCTGCGGGGCCAGCAGGTCAAGTCGTTTTCCCGCATGTGGGGAGGCAGCTGCTGTGGTTCGCCCTTCCTGCTCCCTGCACTGCTGCACCCTAAAATCCCTGTCGGCCAGCAAGATGAGCCAGGAGCCTGGAGAGAGGAGGCAAAGGGGTGGCCCGAGTCCCCTCTGGCACTGCCCCCGCCCCAGGCAGCCCACGGAGACCCGATGCCTCCCCAAGCGACGCAAAGAGCCATGCTAGCAGCCCTAAGGCGGCTCCCTGCCCACTCTGCCCCCCTCCCTCCATGCCGCACTGCTCCTGGAAGTGGCCGGCATATCCCTGTGGCCCCGAGTGCAAACTCTGCAGCTGCCCCCCCCGGATCCCACCGCCTAGGAGCCACTGCCGGAGGGGAGTGTGTGCCGGTCACTTTGGGAGCCGTGCCGCCCGAGGTAAGCACCACCTCCCCTGACCCCCTCCTGCACCCCTACCCCCTGCCCCAGTGCAGAGGCTGAAGTGTCTTGAACAAGCACTTTCAAGGATTGGCCAAGAACTTCTTTTCTGTTTATGAGAAAGATATACAAAAAAGGGAGCCCAACAGACAAGCTTCGTTCGCAAGGACAAACTGGCCGGCCAAGCCTGGATCTCTCAGTTACTAGAAAGACTCTTCAGCCAGCTCTTCCCAAAGGCCAGTCTCTAGAGGCTTTTGTGACATGATGTACCTAAAACGAGCCCCCTGTAGCCCACATATTCATCATTCATATATGGTTGTGATATTTCATACAAAGCATTCCATGTAAGTTATCATATGAAAGTCATGATCTGCTGAAATCCGTCATTCTGTCCAAATATGTATAGCATTAGGGTGTATGAAGGACACTTGAACTAAGAATATGAAATAGGAGACTGTGTTTTTGCCTTTCTTCTCCCCCACCTACGCTGGAAGCAGCAGGAATCCGGAGAAAATGAAGGTCATTTGAGGACAGTGGTCCAGGTTTCAGGGGAAATTCTATATATTAAGGAGGGTAACATCCAGTGGGGTGAGAAAATTGCTTGACCTAACTACTGCCTAGTGTAATAAGGTGTAAAGTTTAGATTGTGCATTTATCTTTTATTTTCTATGGTAACTTCCTCTGATCTTTAATGCCTACCACTTATAATCCTTAAAAATCCATCTTTCTGTAGTTAATCAATCTATTTTATGCTTTACTTAAATTAGTGTATTTTTCTTGAAGTTCTTGGGAAATCTCAGCTCAGTTAGAAGGCTGGTGCATGTTCTGTTCACAATGAGGGAGGGGTGTTCTGGGTAATAAACTCACACTGCTCAGGCTTCTGACTAGGACAAGACAGTATAATCCAGGGGTGCCAGGCTGAGAGC
The DNA here is from genome assembly GCA_003942145.1 of Platysternon megacephalum. NCBI lineage: Eukaryota > Metazoa > Chordata > Testudines > Platysternidae > Platysternon > Platysternon megacephalum. The sequence goes on from QXTE01000768.1 coordinate 20,814, forward strand.
TGGGGGAATTGGCGGGAGGCTCTCTATCATTAGTTTAATGAGTGGCTGGGAGAAGCATTCATGTAACTCAGTTGGATGTGTCCCTACCTGTGGATGTCTGTGTAAGTGCAATATCTGCCAGAGATTCGCAGCTCGTCACAGCATCACAGTGTGAGAGGGAGCTCAGGCGGTGGGACAAAGGGCTCAGGGGTCCCACTGTTCAGGCTGCATCCCGGAGATCCCATCACAGACTTTCAACAACCATGGCAGATGTTCACTGGGACAGAGGTAGAGAGATGCCAAAACAGTGATCTCCAGTGCCTGCAGACATCAAACTATCAGGAATTCTGCGCACAGAGAGGACCCTGCTAGTGGAAAATGCCTTTGGAAACGACCCTTCTGTCACCAGCTGTGGTCATATAGTGCTTAGTACTCTGTGTTGTGGCTTCAAGAGTCATGGAGGCAAGTTGAGTTACGGCGACCTTTTCCTTGTCTCCACATTTCTTAGATGCCTCCTTCTGACGCTTGTCAGAAAAAACGACCAGTTTCTTTTGCAAGCATTTGCATTGCAAGGCAAAGGCCATCTTCTCTGTCTCCTCAAAAGATTGACCAAAAGGTGAGAAGAGCAGACACATTTGGCAAGACACCAGCTTAGCCACAATGCCACTTTCTGGGACTTTTCTCCTAACTCCTCCATTTTTTATCAATGACAATCAAAAGGAAGGTGACAGGAGAGTAACTCTCCATTCCCTGCAAGACCTGCAGAGATTGCACTGTCAGGATCTCTGTGCGCAGACATCCCCAGCGAATCACAAGGATGTGTGGCAGAGGCTCTCCTGTTGCAGCAATTGCAGTCGAAGCAACCGCCTTGCCAATGCCAGTCACAGCAGCCTTTTCATCAACTCCAGGCTTGTGATTTGATTCTTTCCAACGCTTCTCTCCAAAGAAGCCTTTTCCTTAGCAAGCAGCTACTTGGATTACCAGGGGAGGTCTCTTCTGTATCCTAGAAAAACACAGGAAAATGTGAGAAAAGGAGACCAAGAGCCGTACAACAAGGCACCACTGGGAGTTGAACCCAGAATCTCCTGTTTACTAGACAGGTGCTTTAGCCAGTTAAGCCATGGTGCCTGCCTTGAAAGACTGCTTTCAAGTGTTCCACTTGATGATCCAAAACAAGATCTTCAATTTCCAAAGGACAGATGTTCCCCAATTCCCCCAAGACTTGCAGACCTTGAGGTGTCTGGCTCTCTGTGCACAGAAAACCACAGCTGAGTTGACAGAGGACTTCTAACATGCACTTCTCCCACCAGGCACTGTGATCATATAGTGCAGGGGTGGCCAACCTGAGCCTGAGAAGGAGCCAGAATTTACCGATGTACATTGCCAAAGAGCCACAGTAATATGTCAGCCACCCCCCATCAGCTCCCCCATCCCGCTCACAGCGCCTCCCACCCACCGGCAGCCCTGCCAATCAGCGCTTCACCCTCCCTCCCCGCACCTCCTGATCAGCTGTTTCATGGCATTCGGGAGGCTGGGGGGGAGGAGCGAGGGCACTGCAGGGGAGGGGGGCAGGGCTTCTGGCAGAGCCAGGGGTTGAGCAGTGAGCCCCCCCCCCGGCACATTGGAAAGTTGGTGCCTTTAGCTCCAGTCCCAGAGTCGGTGGCTATACAGGGAGCTGCATATTAACTTCTGAAGAGCCACAGATTGGCCACCCCCGATATAGTGATTAGTGCCTGTATTTTAGTCACAGCAACCTGGGGTCCTCCAGAATGAGAATTCCCCCTTCCCCCCAACCAGCCCCACCCCCCCATGGAGGCCTGGGGCCTGCCCCCCCACTCCCTCCCACAGAGGCCTGGGCCCCCCCACCCCTGCAGGGGGCCTGCGTAGGGCACCAGAATAGCTAGGGATGGCCCTGAAACCAGGGCTTGGAAGTTCAACTCTCAATGAAGCTTTGCCTTTAAACTGAATTATGTTAATTTTCCAAGTCTTGATGCTCTGAGTCTAAGGAAGAATCCCTGCAAAGCAGGTGAGGTTTAACCTCAGAATTTCATAGGTTAATTTGACTCCCTCAAAGAGTGAATACTTAGATAGGGAACATGTGAAAATTTGTTGACGGAGAAAAATTCCTGCTGAAAATTGGCAAAGCTGTGGATATTTTGAAATGTTACAGTGAATTTACACATGGAGATACAAACAGAGTGACAAACACACAGAAAGAAAGAGAATATCAAACACTGCACAGGCCCACACAGACATAAACAAAAACCACACACAAACACACAGGGCCGACTAGAGGCGGGGGAAGCCGGTACAAATTACCGGGGCTGGCAGTCAGGAAGGGGGCCCGGGGCCCAGCTTTCCCCCCCCCCCATCTCATCAGCCCTGTTTAGCCGGTCCACCCTTGCTGGGGAGCCCCAAAAAATTTTTTCACCGGGGCCCGAACCCGCTCTCGGCGGCCCTGCACACAGAAACTCACACAGCACACAGAGCCATATACACATAAAGGAAAGCCATACAAAACGTACAAAGAATAAATCCACACCAAAAAATACAGAAAAAGCACACAACAAGAAAGCACAAAAACCACAGACCAAAAGAATACTGAGAAAAATATGCATGCAAAAATCGTACACACACGCACACAAAACTATGCAAGGCATTCGCAAAAATCACACAGGACCCACATGAACATCAACACAACAGACAAAAAACACATCAACCTACAGAAAGCCAGGCAGGGTTTGAGTCTCACAGCCAAGAGGGTGTGCACAAAGGTGGTTTGGGGAGCGAAGATTGAGGGGGAGTCAGGGGTTCAAGAATCACAGGATGGGCAGCGCTCTGGGCTCTGCTTGACCCCTCCTGACACAGGGGGCTGGTGGAGAATGGAGCCTTGTAGATCTGTGGAATCCACCGTGCACTCTGTAAAGGAAGGGGACCTCGGTGTCTTCTGAGCTGGAATAGTATTTTCTGCAGGGCAAAAAGATTGGCAGAAGCCATTTGGCTAAAGAAACCTGATGCTCTATGTGAGGTTTGAACTCACGATCTTAACATCACTCTGCTATAATTACTGTGTGCTAACCCATTGCACCACTGGAGACCACATTTAGTGTCTTGTCTCCTTGTTTCATGGATGGATTCAGGGTGGAGTTTGGCAGGGGGGTTGCATTAGCTAAAACAAATCCATATTAAAGGCGACAGAATGGCTGCCACAGAGACAGGTAGCCATCTTTCTGTGTGATAGAGCTGCTTCCCACCTTCAGTTGCAGAGGGGAAGGTTGGTGCTTTGAGACCATCTGGTGCTGGAATGTCTCATGGGTGAGATTAACAAGACTGAAGAGAAGAGAAGGGAAGTCTTTTCTATTCCTGCCTAGCTCCATTTGTATCCTGTGGCGCTTTAGGCTCTCTGCTCCCCTGTTGGGGAGATGCAGAGGCAACCCTGCATCTGGGTGAGTCACCAAGAGGGTGTATCCAGTGGAGTGTGTGTGGGAGAGGGGTGGAGGGGTAGGGTTGGATTGGGCTCAAGGGGAAAAGGTTGTGTGTGACAGTGTGTGGGGGAGGGTGTGTTTCTCTAGGATATAAATGATGGAAAACACAGGGGTAGTGACAGTGAAGCCCTGTGTCTGAGTATTATGACCCTGTGTGGTGCTGCCATTCCCCTTCCCCTTCTATGGTCTCATCTTTCATTGAATCCAGCATTTTTCAACCTATCATCCTCACAGAGGAGTCGCACATGCCTCAAATACAGAGTGTCGCTCTTAGAGGATTTTAGCTGATGGACAGGTTTGCTAGGTTTTTATACATTTGATAGTAAATTGCTGAGTGTTTAAATTCATTTTGAGCATCCCCATTCCTGACCATACTGGAGAGGGGTAAGGAAATAGATTTTCATTCAAAAAGGTTTATAAACAGAAGCACTGGGATTTGAAGTAGGAGCCCATTGCCAGGTGGGCCAATGCTCAATCACTGAGCTATACTCTCAACAAAGAGCACCTTGGATAGCCCAGACCAGGAATGGGTTTGAACCTGGAGATTTAGTAAACTTTACATATATATATACAAACACCACAGTTTACAAAATCCCCACACTTTCTCTGTGTCACCAGAGCACCACAACTTTCCTCGGAGCACACACTGCTCCCCAGCTCCGTGCCCTTCAGTCGCTCCCACATTGCTCCAATCCCTTAAAGGGTCAGGGCCCAGGTAACTAGAACCCCTTCATCCCAATAGAACGAATGCCCAAATAATTCCATTTAGAACAGAAATGCAGAGCTCCTCTGTGTCAGCCCTATCCCTGTGTTGCTCCCCAGCAGTGAGCATGGCCTATAATGCAGAGGTCACTTTTTTATATTTTGAGCATTTGTGGTTCACCGGTAGAATTATTGTCTCTCATACGTAAGACCTGGTTTTCATGCATGATGAGTGAAGAGATGAGTATTATCGTCTAGATGTAGAAGTTACAGAATTTAAACATGAAAGAAGGGCCAATTTTCCCATCATTTCACACCTTTACAGCCAAACACGATGACTTTCTGAATGAACCCTCCTCGTTCAACCAGAAGATCTTGGGGTGGATGTAGGAGTCACTGTAGAAAATTATCTGGACTCTGTTATGAATCAGGTCAGAGCAGATGTACATAGTGATCTAGTCTGGCTGTAAAATCTATATATCAACACCAAATATGGTGTGAAATGAATCCTCGGAAATGGCTGTTCCCCATCCAGATCCCAGCAAAGGGCAATCCAAGGAAGGGGGCTGTTTAGGAAGGAAAGAAGAAAGATGTCCTTCTCTCCCTGGAGGAATTGGGCTCTGCGCTTTGGACAGAAAGGAGGGGAAGGAAATGGCCACACAATGGCAGCAGAACCTAAGAAATGAAACACAACAGGCTTCTGTGCACATTGATTCAGAACAGTGAACGAACCTGACTCCCATATCATGAAAAGTCAAAAAGCCATTTCTTTCTATGGCCGGGAATACTAGGAGAAAAGAGTTCCAATAATTCCTGCCCGTTTACTTGTGAATTATTTTACATTATAAAGAAAATTGTAACAAAATTAGTCTGAACTTGAGCTGCCTGTTATTAAAAACTGGTTCCCCAATTCAGTTCCAACTGCTCTGCTAGAAACACCCCCAGGTGTCTGCTCACCCCAGGAAGAGAAAAAAGAGAAACCCCCACTGGGCACTGCCCTTGGCTCCAGGCTGCTGTCCTGGGGTGCGGGTGGGGACTGATTGTTTTCTGCTGAGGAAGGAGCCAGTAGAGGCCTCTGGTGCTCTGCTCCTAGCATCTGCCCAGCCCAGGCTGTCCTCTACCTCAGCTGCTGCTCCCTGCATGCTCTAGAGTCAAACATGCAGGGCCCCCAGGGGAACAGAGGCTGGGACAGGGCAGCAGCCTGGGTTGGGCTGGGAAGTTGCTGGGAGTTCTCATTCCCTGAGAACTGGCCTGGCTCCCTTCTCAACAGCAAACAAATCAATTCCATGTCCCCTCCCCAGAAAAATCAGCCTGGAGCCAAGGGCAGCCTGGGACGATTCCCTTTAGTTCCCACCGAGGCATGAGAGAACCCAGGGTGTTTCTAGCAGAGCTTACGGAACTGACGTGGGGAAACCAGCCTTTAATAACAGGCAGTTCAAGTTGAAGCAAAGTGTTTTTAACAATTTTTACAACATTAAATAACACTTCAATCGTAGTGTCACCATCCATAAAATTGCTTCAGCCTTATAGGTTCCCAAGTGCAAAACTAAACATCTCTTCAAATCCAAGGGAGTGGAGATCAGTCAATGTTCAGAGTCATCCCACATAAAAGAACCATGTTGTGGTACATACTGGCCCCATCATGTGGCCATCGCCTTTCCCTCCTCTCTGTTAAAAGTTTTGGTATTTTGCACAGAAACTTTCTTCCCTCAGGAGAGACCTGGGAACCAGGGCTGCCAGCCAGACAAACACCTTTAAGAGGAGGCGTAACCCGTCAAAAAATGATCTCCCTCCTTCAGTTCAGTGACAGCCTGAAATGTTACTTATCCCGGCAGAGCCGGAGGATTGAAAGCAGCTACATCAAACCCCTGTGTAGCTAGCAGGAATGAACAACAAACACTCCCTGGTATCTGAAGAGATGTTTAGTTTTACCCTTGGTAAACTACAAGACTAAAGGGAAAGATGGTGGTGCCAGATATAAAGAGTGAAACACGAAACAATCATCATAGTTATGCCCATAGTGACTGCAAAATATTTCTATATACTTCTTATTATCATCAGTGTATTATTTTCTCTGGAGTCTAGACAAAACTATACCTTGACCAAAAAATTTGGATCTTGATAAAATAATCGACTACCCCTGGTTACGGCAATGGACTTGACACCCACTGGCAGGGCCGGCTCTGGCTTTTTTGCCGCCCCAAGCAAAAAAAAAAAAAAAGCAGGGCAGCCAGAACGGCAAAGCAAAAAAAACAAACAACCTGCGGTGCGGCCGGAGCAGCAAATCAGGAAAAAAAAAGCCAGGATGCAGGGGGACTCCCTGCACTGCAGACGTGCCCCGGCTAGCGGCGGGGAGGGGGAGGGAGCGGGGGGAGAGAGAGAAGGGGGGCGGCCAGGGCTTCAGCGGGGCGCTCGCCACGCAGCCCCGACCGCTGCATCGCCTGCCGGGAGGGCTCCGTGCCGCTCTGGTCGGTGGGGAGGGAAGGACGCTGGCTGCCCTGCCGGGCTTGCTACAGAAGTGGCACCGGCTGGGGCAGACGGAGTGCGCAGCCCTCTCCCAGCAGGGCGCTCCCATCCGCAAGTAGCTGTGGCCGAGTGGTTAAGGCGATGGACTAGAAACCCATTGAGGTCGCCCCACGCAGGTTTGAATCCTGCCAACTACGGAAATGTTGGTGTATTGTCATTACTGTTGTCTTAGTGCCTGAGCATCTACAGTGCCAAACTGGAGCCAGATCTGGTCTCACTCTGAGGCTGTCTACACTTGTGACACTGCTATAGGACTTTGGAGTAGACAGTTGCTACAGTGAGTGGAGGAGTTCTCCATCCTTCTAATAGCTACATTGACAGAACAATCTTTCCTTTCATTTAGCACTATCTAACCAGGGCTTAGGTCAGCTTAACTATACTGGTTCGGGGTGTGTGGATTTTCACACCCTGAAAGACGTACTTGTTAGAGGGTTTATCCCATCACCCTCCCATTCCCTGGTCCTTCTCGCATGAACAGAGAGCAGCAATACACGAAGTTCAAAGGTGCAAACAATTCAATGTTTATTGGGGTAAACTTCCAGCAAGCAACGATTCCAATTTCCTTCCTCAGTATCCCCCTTCCCAGCTCTGACAGCACAGAGCCTTGCCTGTGTCCCTCTTCCCATTCCCTCTTCCCATTTCCCCCTTAACAAAACATAATTCCAATCCCCCCCCACACTTCCTGATTGACTGCAGGCTATATAGTAAAACTTGAGTTCTGCTTAGCTATACCTTAACCAATCATTTTACTGAAATTTAACTAACCAATCCTAACATATTGTAACATGATTATCTAACCAATTATATCCCACCACCTTAATTGGTTTACACCTAATTACAAATTAATTATACAGCAGACAGAAACAATCACAGAACCAGACAGAGATTATACAGACAAACAATAGGGAAGTGGGGACTACAGTGATAGAACAACAAAGAAATGAGGATTTCACACCCCAGCTATTGATAAGTGAGTTCTTGCCAGACAGGATGCTATCATGGTAGAGGCTGTGGGTGCTGGTTGCTTAACTGTCTGGCCCACAGGGCAGGATTTGGAGGTTCACCATTACTTTCTCAGAATGCTAGCAACCATCTTTTGTTCACTTAAAACACGAGCAGGGAGATTACAACACCACGGAACTCATGGAGCTCCAGGAAACGTGTAACTTTAGGTCTGGGTGAGTGTGTCTAAAATCCAGCTGTGCTATAGAAGGTGTCTAGGAGTTGAAAGAGAAGTGCCATCTCGACCGCCCTAAAGAGTTCATCAAATATTAATGAAAACTAGGGTTGTTAGGTCATAGTCTCTGTACTATTAGGATGGTGGATTGGTCTAAAGTGCCAGTTTTAAAACTCTTTTTTCTTATCTCTTGGGTGTTCTGTTCTGGTCTCTGCATAGAGATGTGGTTTCAAATCCCACTCCTGACATGACCATTTTAAATGGCCTCACTTCAATCTCCTTTGCAACAATAGAACACCATTTGCTTAACATTTCTATTACAGTAGTTGTGAGAGAAGTATCCAAACCAGGGGGAAACACTGCCTTTTCTCTCTACCGATCCATTTTTGTCTTCCTTCATTCCAAGCCCTTTCCTCAAATACATCCATATTTCCCACACTATTTTGTTTAATGTTCTTTGCTTTTATGAAACTTCAGGGTCATCATTTAATTGCCACACAACTGTACTTATGAAGTAAGGTGAAACACAACATTTTTTTTGATATTTTTGCAGAAGAGTTTTGCTTTCTGACCTGGAATTGAACAGGGGCTACCCGAGGGGGACAATGCTACTCCCTTTTCTTAACTCATCAAAAAAATGTAAGTTATTGGTGCCCTTTGTTTCCCTGTTCTTCAAAGGGAATCAGCTAGTGTAGTGGCTCCTGAGAGAGTCTTAGAAAAGGGCCCCACAAGTGATGGTAGCTGGTTTCTGTAGTGTAGTGGCTATCACATTTGCCTAACATGCAAAAGGTTCCTGGTTCAAAACCAGGCAGAAACATTGCTGCTTTCTCTCCTTTGGTCTTTTATCACTCCAAGTCCTTTCTCAACTACACCCATAGCTTCTATGCTTTCTTCCTCCTTATTTTTTTCCTTTCATGGAGCTTTAAGTTCAAAAGGAGAGGGTTAGCTGGCATTTTGAGGGAAGGAACAGACCATCATTTGGGAGACTGCCAACTACATAACAAATCTCAGTGTAGAACGCAATAGAGAGTCCTGTGGCACCTTTAAAACTAACAGATTTATTGGAGCATAAGCTTTCATGGGTGAATACCCACTTCATCAGTTGCATCTGACAAAGTGAGTATTCAGCCACAAAAGCTTATGCTCAAATTCATCTGTTAGTCTTAAAGGTGCCACAGGACTCTCTGTTGCTTTTTACAGATCCAGACTAACACGGCTACCCCTCTGATACCTGAGTGTAGAAGAATCCCAACCCTTTGTCCTTCGTCTTTAGCTCCCAGCCAGCAGTTTCCCCCTCACTTTTCTTTATGCTGAGCTAACTACAAACAGCCTCGTGTATCCTTTTCATGTCAGAGAAATCTATTGACTGATGATCACATTTCCGCTACTTTCCTGGCTAGGCAGGGTTGTGGTGTGAAGAATCAGAACATAATAATTGGAACTCTCTAACCCCTCCTTTTAACATACAACATCACATTCCCCTTTTTAAATAACATTTTTCCCATCATATTTTTGAACACTCATCATCTTGTATGTCTTCAAACGACGTTAACGCAAGCTCTGAGCTACAAATTTCCTTACTGTTCCATTGGCATTTTTAGCACAGTATATTGATTTTTATTGCCATCTTGTTTTACTCTCAGGCTGGTTTTTATAAATCATCACAAATGCAGTAACGAGGAATTAGAGAAATATACAAGAAATGAATACAGTGTGATCCAGTTGATAGGCAGAGAGCTGACTCCGTCCGCAGCCTGAAACAATCTCCACGAGAATAAAGAGGGCTGGGAAGGATATGACACGGAAGTACTTATATGCCCAATGGAGAGCTGGAGCCAATGTAAGAAGAAGTAGAGAAGCTAAAGATCACTGAAGGGGGACAGTCATCTCCTAAAGGGTTATTTTCCCCTCTCGTAGCTAGGCTAGAATAGAAGAGGAGAAAATTCTCTCTCACTCTCAGAGGATGATGGAAATGTCAATTTGTCCTCTCTTCCTCGTCTACTAAAGCTCAGAGACAGGAAGAGCCTTAAGAGAGCAAGGCTAGGGAGCAGGCAAAGCTAAGGGCCCCGGTACATGGAATCTAACTCCTGTCAGCTCATGTGAGGTGGTATCAAAACCCCGCCCTGGGCTTCTAGGAAAGAAGTAGTATTGGCTCCAGGTGTTTTCCTGGAAGAGCCCCTAGGTAGGAGGAAGAAGAAGTAGAGAGGGTTGCGATGGGCCTAAATGAAAGCAGAAGAGGATTGTTCTTCTTGGGGTTTGTTTGTGTCACTCTTGTGATCCTTGTGGAGGAAGCTGAGGCATCATTTGAGTTTGTGTCAAAGCCTTTGGTTGGGCTCAGTTTGTGACCCTGAGCACAGGGGATCCTTCACGCTCCATTCTTGTCCCCTCAGGGCAATGGAGAAAGGACCAGTTTCTAAAATTAGAGGAGCCAGAGAAAGCCTAGTACAGGTGATAAAAAACACCCACTGTTACCTCTCTGGTGGTCTAGTCTATTCATTACGTTTCAGTGCTTTCACCACCGTGACCCGGATGTGATTTCCAGTCAGGGAAAGAAGCTTTTCAACACATATCTTCACTTCTTGTCTCCTCAATTGATACTTCATCATGCTCAGATGGGTTTTGGAGACCATGTGAAAATCAAACTGCCTCAGAACAGAGCATAGATATGTTCCCATTGTGGACCTTTCATACAAGTAGAGCTGGTCAAATCATTTATTTACTTGCTTGCTAGCTTGCCTAACCTATATAATAATAATAATAGTTCAGGTTGCTCCAAGATGATTTTTGTTCAGTTTTGTTGTTGAAACAAAACTAAAAAAAAAATCATTTTTGGCCTACTAAAATATTTCAGTAAATAAAATATTCATCCAAAAAATGTTCACTCAGCTCTATAGACTAGTCTTCGGAATTAACCATCTGGAGAGAAGGATCATTAGCCTCTTCCATTCCTGAAGTCTAGCTGCTGAAGGGTTCTGGGGAGAACCAGATTTCATAGCTTTCCACCTGTATGCCGCTGGTTGCCGTCCTGCTCAAGGTGAAAGGCAACGTGGTTTAGTGGCAGATCTACGTATAGCCTTCTGTTCAAATGTCGACAGAGGAGTATTTATTTCGCATTGTATATAAAAATAAAATAAATTGTGTTGAAACCTAAACCTGGGATCAAGGTGAAACATGGTGATTTTAAATCAAGGACAAAATCTCTACTGAGTTGAACAGAAGGAAGGCTTTTTCATCAGGTCCTTTCAAATGTTAAAAGTTGAGATGGTTCTTAGAGGTTCCAGACACATAATAGGCCAGAATTTTCAGAAGATCTCACACCCACCACTAGAGCCAGATTTTCAGAAGAACTCAGCTCCCAGTTAGGCACCTACATTTTTGCCCAGTTTTTCATCTTGGGTCAACCTGAATGTCTATTATTGTTATTATAATGTTGGTTAGGCTAGCTAGCAAGGGGGAAAATAATTTGCACATGTCTATTTGTGTAAAAGCGCATGCAGCCTGGTCTTTGAGGTGCACAGTGGAAACATGCCCACATTCTGCTATTAGTCAGTGGGAAGCTTTGATTTTCATATGGTCTCCAAAGCCCTTCCCAGCATCATTTAGAAGAAGGGGGAGTCAGGAAAAAAATCTCACTTTTGTTTGAATTGCAAGTGAGGAATGAATTAAGTTTTTTTTGTTGTAAAGTTACTTTCTCTGAGCAAGAATTTAACACAGGCTGCTGATCCCACCTATGAGATCATGAAATCTGGAGAAAGCAGAGGAGGTTTGTGCTAGTGCAAAGCTTTTATTCCCCTAATAAGTGAGCAGGGAGACTACCACTCCTCAGAAGTCACAGGGCTCTAGGAAACCTGCAACTTTAGATGCGGGTGATTGTGTGTGCTTAGGAAGCAGCTAAACTGCTGTACCCCCCTTTTCACCGGCCACCTTGTTTCCTCTCCTTGTCCTCCTAGGCTATCCCAGGCCATTTCCCACAAAAGCTTTTGTCAGAAGCTGGACTGGAGTGACCTAAGTACCTGCAGGTTTCCCTCCCACTCTTCCTAAGACAAACAGTCATTCCCTTCTCTGACACTCCTGGGGTAGGTTGCCTTTGAAAAGCCTTTGCCCCCTGCTTTGGGGTTCAAAAACTCTGTATTGGGTTCCCAGTTTCTTTGGTTAGGAGTGGTTGTTCTCACACCTATCTCCTTGCTTTCCACATAAAGTGAGGGAAGGATATTATAGCCTAGAATTCTGGCATTAAATGACCAAACTTTTCTGTCTGAAAGGACCCTTCCCAGTCAGTGAAACCTGTGGTGAAAAACTTTCCCTTGACTTTCCTGCATTTGGATTTCCTGTCTTATTGAATGGGTCCCTGGGAGCTGTCAGGGAAATGTCCATGGAAAAGGGGAGCAGATGTGAGCTTTGTTGGTTGGGAGATTTGGCTGTGTTTTGTGAGATGGACAAATTGGAGGAGCTCTTGCAGCATTTCTGATTATTGAGTTAAAAAAAGAAGTTTGTGGTGCACTTTGTTTTCCCGTTCTTCAAAGGAAAACTGATTGAGCTGATGCACTGGCCCAAAGGTATTAGGTTTCTGCAGTGTGGTGGTTCTCATGTTTGCCTCACCTGCAATAGGACACTGATTTTTGAAACCAGGCAGTATCAATAAGCTTTCACTCCCTTCTGAGTCCTTTTGTCTTCTTTCAGTCCATCTGCTTTCCTTTCTCAAATACATCCAGAAATTCTATGATTTCTTCCTCATTATTTTTCCTTTCATGAAACTTTATCGTCTAAAGGAGGTGGTTAGCCTGCATTTTGATGGAAGGAACAGACCATCATTTGGGAGATTACCAGCTACTTAACAAATCTGAGCATAGAAGAATCCCAACCCATTGTCCTGCATATTTAGCTCCCAGCCAGCAGTTTTCCCCTCGCTTTTTTGTTTTGAGCTAACTACAAACAGCCTCAGGTCCCCTTTTCATGTCAGAGAAATCTAGTATTGACTGATGATCACATTTCCCCTCCTTTCCTGTCTAGGCAGGGTCTGGGTGTGAGGAATCAGAAAATAACAATAAGAAATGTCTAAGCCAGCCTTCCAACACACAGCACCACTTTTCCCTTTTGAAATAACATTATTTCCTTAAAAAAATGAGGAGTACTTGTGGCACCTTAGAGACTAACAAATTTATTTGGGCATAAGCTTTCGTGGACTAAAACCCACTTTATCAGATGCATGGAGTGGAAAATACAGTAGGCAGGTACAAATACAAAGCACATGAAAAGATGGAAGTTGCCTTACTGAGCGGGGGGTCAGTGCTAATGAGGCCAATTCAATTAGGGTGGATGTGGCCCATTTCCAACAGTTGACAAGAAGGGGTAAATAGCAACAGAGGGGAAATTACTTTTTGTAGTGCTAACGAGGCCAATTCAATCATGGTGGATGTGGCCCATTTCCAACAATTGACAAGAAGGGATGAGTATCAACAGAGGGGAAATCCTTTTTTTTAGTGAACCAGCCACTTCCAGTCTTTATTCAGGCCTAATTTGATGGTGTCCAGTTTGCAAATTAATTCCAGTTCTGCAGTTTCTTGTTAAAGTCTGTTTTTGAAGATTTTTTTGTTGAAGAATGGCCACTTTTAAGTCTGTTATTGAGTGTCCAGGGAGATTGAAGTGCTCTCCTACTGGTTTTTGAATGTTACAATTCTCCGTGTCTGATTTGTGTCCATTTATTCTTTTGCATAGAGACTGTCTGGTTTGTCCAATGTATATGGCAGAGGGGCATTGCTGGCACATGATGGCATATATCACATTGGTAGATGTGCAGGTGAATGAGCCTCTGATGGTGTGGCTGATGTGGTTAGGTCCTATGATGGTGTCCCTTGAATAGAGGGAAAAGTTAGTTTGTTCTCTCTTCCTGTTCTATCTAAGCTAACAGGAAGAGACTTTTTCTGCGTAAGATCGTTGAGAGGCAGGAGAGTGCATTGCATTTTGGGCTTGTTATATACACAGACAAGCACACTTAAGGCAGCAAGATCAAGCGCCCAACATGGGGCTTGAACCCACGACCCTGAGATTAAGAGTCTCATGCTCTACCAACTGAGCTAGCCAGGCTGCCCACAGTGCATTTTCAAAGGCACAATCACAGTGTAGAAGGAGCCCTAAGGCTGCTTCTTTGCAAGTTGAGATTCCTTTTCGGACATTTGCCTTCTGTCTTCGTTCCTTCGCTCTCCAGCTAGCAAACAGGGGCTATTACAAGGCTGGTTAGAAGCTGGTTTCTAGACCCGAGAGCTGGGGTTGATTTACCAGATCGTCAGAGGAACTAGCGTGGGAGGGGGGAATTTAGTGTTCTCCCACCAGGGGGAGATGCTGTTTGACTCACATAGTGGGGAAGAGTCAAAAAAAGCTGCTCAGTTTTTAGAGATGGGACAGATAAGCCAGTTCCCCCCAAGCCACACACACATTTTTGCAGGATATCAGACCCCCTGGGGAGAAGCTCCTCAAAGGAAATGTGGCCCCAGGAGTGTCAGAGAAGGGAATCACGGTTTGCCTTAAGAGGTGGGTGCGGGAAACCTGCAGGTCCTTAGGTCCCTCCAGCATCTGATGAAACCATTTGTGGGAAAGGGTCCGGGGTAGCCGAGGAGGAGAAGGAGAGGACAGAAGGGCTTGCAGCGGGTGTGCAATCCCCAGGCTCCCGGTGGCCCGAGAGAAGCAGGGTTCAGCCCTTTGTCGGCTTCCTGAGAGCACAGAGCTGACAAAATGCGAGCTACGCTGGGGGAAGCTAAAGCCAAGGGACCTGTTATAATGAATCAGCATCCCATCAGGTGACATCAACCCCCCGCTCTGGGTTTCTAGCCCAGAAATACTGTCAGCTCAATGATTTTTTTCCCCTGACGGAGCCTCCAGATTATGAACAGAAGAAGAAGCGGAGAGGATTGCACTGGGGTAAATGAAAGCAGAGGAGAATTGCTCCTCTGGTGATTTTTTATTTTGCTCCTGTGATGCTGATGGAGGAACCGGAAGCATAATTAGAGTTTGTGACACCAGGCGTCTGTTTTTGGTGCTCAGCTTGTGACACTGAGCACAGGAGATCCTTCACTCTCTGTTCTTGTCCCTTCAGGGCAATGGAGAATGGACCAGCATCTGACATTGGTGAAGTAGGAGGCTGAGAAAAACAACACAGGCTGTTAGAAAAAAACCCAGCCCTACCTGGTGCTTTAAGCAGTAGGTTCTGGTGTTTTAACAGCCATGGCCTGGGTTCAATTCCCCCTCGAAACTAGAAGTTTTTCAATGAAAATCTCCATTCGTTTCGCATTTGAAATTGAAAGGAAAAGAGGCTCCTTGTCCTTATCAACAAGGCAAAGAACGGCTTTTTTCTCAGTAAATATTTTTAAAAGGTGCTGACTCGACCTGCAGATCTCATTTCATTTGTATTTACAATGGAATGATTCTCTCTAGGATAGACAGGAATTCTTCAGTTAGACTCGGATTCCACAGGAATACGAGAAGCAATAGTGTCTAACTAATACCTGCCTTTTTTCGGAGAACAGGAATGTCCGAGTTTTCCATGGACATTTCCCTTCCAGCACGTCAGGCCCCATCCAACAATACAAGAAACCAAAATGCAGTCAAATACATGGAAAGTTTTTCACTATAGGGTTCACTGACCAGGCCAGGGGGGAAGTTTTGCCAGAACACTTGGTTATAATATTCCTCCCTGACGTAAAATGGAAAGCAAGGAGATAACTCTCAGAACACACAACAAGAGTAGGTAGGGCACCCACTTATGACTCAAAACCACCAATTATGAGTCTCACATTCTACACTGTCAATGTATTGCACCGTTCCAACTCCATATTGAACAGCCAAGCCTGCCTCCCCTCAAGTTATGCCAAGTCTCTTCTGGATAAGGAGGTTGGAATTTACCCAACTAGATGCCCTGAATGCACTGCTTTTGAAGATGTTTGAATTCCCTCCAACTTCTATCATAGAAATGCTAAGCAGGTGGTGTTATAATGTTACAGGACAGGTTGAAATGAAACTATTTCTTCAGGTAGAAGGCAATGAGTGTGTCAGGAGAGGGATTTGAATGCCCATCTCTATATAAGCCCAGAATACAAATGACAGAAAGACACAGCCTTGAGTTTGACGTGTTAGACCTCCTGGCCAGCCAGACACTGGTAGTCAAACCATTTATCAATCTTAGTTTTCTTTAACTTCTTATGGACTCTTCAGGGAGTCAGAGATGGCACATCTCTTTCAACTTCTAGAGACCTTCTAAAGCACAGCTGATTTTTATATGTAGTCTCCCTGCCCACTTTTTATGTGAATAAAAGACGGTTGCTAGCATTCTGAGAAAGTAATGTTGAACCTCAAACTCCTGCATGGTGGGCCAGTCGGCCAAGCAACCAGCACCCACAACTTCTACCATCTTTTGTTTTCAAAATAGCTCAGCCCTCAGTGTGTTGAGCCTTTCTGAAAACCTGGCCAAAATTTTGGTGCCTAAACGGGAGCTGAGTTCGTCTGAAAATTTGGCTCTAATGGTGGGTGTGAGACCTTCTGAAAATTCTGGCCTATGTGTCTGGAAGCTCTAAGAACCTTCAGAAATTTTATCATGTGCGAGAACCTGATGAGAAAACCTTCCTTCTGTAGAACTCAGCAGAGATTTTCTCATTGATTTACAATCACAATGTTTCATCTTGATCCCAGGTTTAGGTATCAACAAAATGCATTTATTGTATTTTTACATGCAATGTGAAACAAACACCCCTAGTTGGGCAGAGGGATAGAAGTAGGTCTGTCACTAAACCACATTGCCTTTCATCAATAGCTACCTGAGCAAGGTAGTAACCAGTGGCCAACAGGTGAAAGGCTCATTGTCTATGCTTAGAACTCTTCAGCAGCTAGACCTCAGGAATGGAAGAGGCTAATGTTCAGTTTCTCCAGGATGGTTACTTCCAAAGACTTGTATATAGAGTGGGATGAAAGTTTTTTGGATGAATATTTTATTTGCTGAAATATTTTGGTTAACCCAAAATTATTTTTTGGTTTGTTTCAGGAAGAAATTTGGAAAAAAATATTCATCTTGGGTCAACCTGCATGTCTATTATTGTTATTATAATGTTGGTTAGGCTAGCTAGCAAGGGGGGAAAATAATTTGCACATGTCTATTTGTGTAAAAGGGCATGCAGCCTGGACTTTGAGGTGCACAGTGGAAACATACCCACATTCTGCTACTAGTCAGTGAGAAGCTTTGATTTTTATATGGTCTCCAAAACGCTTGCCAACATCATGTAGAAGATGGTGGAATCAGGAAAAAAAACATCAGTTTTTTTACATTGCAAGTGAAGAATAATTGAAGGTTTTTTGATATAAAGTCACTTTTCCCTGACTGGGAATTGAACCCAGGCCGTGGCAGTGAGAGTGCCAAATCCTAACCACTAGACCACCAGGGAGCTGATGAAGTTGTTTTTCTTCTCACTTATGCTACATTTTCTTAGGCTACTTTTTATCCAATTTCTGAAGCTGCTCCTTTGTCCATTCCCTGAGGAGCTAAGAGCAGAGAGTGCAGGAACCCCTGTGCTCAGGGTCACAATGTGAGCCCAACCCAAGGTACTGAAACAAACTCAAATGATGCTTCCTCCAGCAGGATCACAGAGCAACACAAAGAAAACCCATGAGGAACAATCCTACTCTGCCTTCATTTACCCCATCACAACCCTCTCAGCAGCAGCCTACCTGGACCTTCTTCCAGGAAGGACTAGGAGCTTTGGCATAGAGACCAAGGGAGGGAGTTTGCTCCCCTTCAGTGTGAGCTGATCACATTCTGACTCGTTAACGGGGCTCTGAGCTTTGCCATGTTCTGTGTCCTGAACAAGCAACCACAGTGCTGAGCCCCCCGGACCCTTCTGCTGGGAGCATGGTGATTGCACAACAGCTGCAAGCCCTTTTTCCCTCTCCTTGTCCTCCTCGGCTTCCCCAGACCTTCCCCACAAATGGTTCTATCACATGTTGAAGGGATCTAAGTACCTGCAGGTTTCCCTCGCCCACCTCTTAAGGCAAACAGTGATTCCCTTCTCTGACACTCCTGGGCTCAGGCTTCTTTTGAGTTTTTCCCCAGGGGGACCTGATTTCCTGTGGAAATGTGTGTCTGGCATGCAGGGAACCAGCTTGTCTGCCCTGTTTCTGGGAGCTAAGAAGCTTTTTCAGACTCTCCCCCACTAGATGAGTCCAACAGCACCTCCCCCTGGTGGAAGAATCCTAAATTCCACCCTCCCTTCCTGGTTTCTCTGACCAGCTGATGGCAACAGCATGCTACATCAACCCCAGCTCTCTGATCTAGAAAGCAGCATCTAACAAGCCTTGTAACAACTCCGGTTTGCTAGCTGGAGACATAACAAACCAGGAAAGAAGGCAAATGTCAGAAAGGGAACCTCAGCTCCACAAATAAACACCCTCAGGGCTCCTTCTAAACTGAGACTGGGCAGTTGGCTGGCTTCAAATCCAGCTAGCTCAGTCCATAGAACATGAGACTCTTAATCCCACCATTATAAGTTTGAGCCCCACAGTGAGCAGTAGCGACAGCTCTTAGGTATTACCCTTCTCCTAATAGTCACAGCCCAAAATGAAATAAACTCTCTATGATCTTAGGCAGGTAATGTTTCTTCCTCTCTCTGAGCTTCAGTAAAAGACGAAGAGAGAACAACCTGACATTTGCATCCTCTGTTAAGAGAGGATTTTCTCCTCTTCCATTCTACCTCAGGCAAGAAAAGGGGATAATGACCATTTAATGGATGATTACAGAGAGAAAAGTTTGGTGATTATAAATAGGACGATGATCAATTGTTCTCCGTGTCTACTGAAGGTAGGACAAGAAGTAATGGGCTTAATCTGCAGCTAGGGAGATTCACATTAGATATTGGGAAAAGCTTTCTAACTCTAAGGGTAGTTAAGCTCTGGAATAGGGTCCCAAGGGTGTCTGTGGAGTCTCTGTCCTCTGAAGTTTTTAAGAACAGGTTGAACAAACCTCTGTCAAGGATAGTCTACATATACTTGGTCCCATAGACAACCTGCTCCAGCTCTGGCTCCCTCCTTGTGCTCCGTGCCTGGGCTGACTGCTGGGGGCACTTGACACCACATGGCCCCCTGACGCATCATCTCTGCCTGGCCTTGCCTCAGCAGAGAGGGCTGGACTTGACCTCTCCAGGTCCCTTGCAGCCGTACAGCTCTATAATTCTATGCCATAGCAATATAATATAAACAACAACAAAAATGAAAAACACCCCAATATAACATCTAACAATTCAGCATGAAATGACATTCCACAGCACAGTGACAATACGTAGGAGTGCAAAGCCCGACAATTCAGCACCATGCAAATGAACATGCCATAGGGCAAAATGATGCCCTGCAAAAGAGCTCAGTTCAAACTAATGCAACACAAGCCAGTGCAAATTCGATACAACCCGAACCAATGCATCAGAGTGCAAAATGACACTATGCAAAACAGCTCAGCGTGGAACAATGACACAGCACAAAACCACACAATAGAATGGTGATCAATGGTTCCTTGTCTAGTTGGCAGCCGGTATCAAGTGGAGTGCCCCAAGGGTCGGTGCTGGGGCCGGTTTTATTCAATATCTTCATTAACGATCTGGAAGATGGTGTGGACTGCACCCTTAGCAAGTTTGCAGATGACACTAAACTGGGAGGAGTGGTTGATACGCTGGAGGGTAGGGATAGGATACAGAGGGACCTAGACAAATTAGAGGATTGGGCCAAAAGAAATATGATGAGGTTCAACAAGGACAAGTGCAGAGTCCTGCATTTAGGACGAAAGAATCCCATGCACTGCTATAGACTAGGGACCGAATGGCTGGGCAGCAGTTCTGCAGAAAAGGACCTAGGGGTTACGGTGGACGAAAAGCTGAATATGAGTCAACAGTGTGCCCTTGTTGCCAAGAAGGCTAATGGCATTTTGGGTTGTATAAGTAGGGGCATTTCCAGCAGATCGAGGGATGTGATCATTCCCCTCTACTCAGCACTGGTGAGGCCTCATTTGGAGTACTGTGTCCAGTTTTGGGCCCCACACTACAAGAAGGATGTGGATAAATTGGAGAGAGTCCAGCGGAGGGCAACAAAAATGATTAGGGGGCTGGAGCACATGACTTACGAGGAGAGGCTGAGGGAACTGGGATTGTTTAGTCTGCAGAAGAGAAGAATGAGGGGCGATTTGATAGCTGCTTTCAACTACCTGAAAGGGGGTTCCAAAGAGGATGGATCTAGACTGTTCTCAGTGATAGAAGATGACAGAACAAGGAGTAATGGTCTCAAGTTGCAGAGGGGGAGGTTTAGGTTGGACATTAGGAAAAACTTTTTCACTAGTAGGGTGGTGAAGAACTGGAATGGGTTACCTAGGGAGGTAGTGGAATCTCCTTCCTTAGAGGTTTTTAAGGTCAGGCTTGACAAAGCCCTGGCTGGGCTGATTTAGTTGGGTTTGGTCCTGCTTTGAGCAGGGGGTTGGACTAGATGACCTCCTGAGGTCCCTTCCAACCCTGAGATTCTATGATTCTATGATTCTATGATTCTATGAATCATAGGGCAGTGAGGGACCCCGAGAGTCAGGACCAGGTATCCCTAAGCCATCCCTGACTGGTGTTTGTATAACCTCTTTTTTAAAATCCTCCAATGAAGGAGATTCTGCAACTTCCCATTGAGGCCTATGCCATGCAATCGACAATGCTTGGCTTGTGGTTAAGGGCAAGTCTGTGACTCAGAAAATCTGGATTCAGTTCCCAGTTTTGCCGTCTGAGCAAACATGGACAAATTACATCATATCTTTGGGCCTCAGTTTCCACTTCTATAAAATGGGAACCGCCCTCCCACACTTTGTCTATTTCGCCTCTGAGCTCTTGGCAGCGAGGACTCTCTCACTATGAGTTGTACAACACCTGACAGAATCAGGGCCCCCACCCTCAGTCGGGGTCTCTGCAGTGCCATGGCACAACTGGGGCACCTGCTCTTGGTTGGGACATCTGCAATACCCCGCACAGTGGGGGCCCCAATCTGGGAGCCATATGACGATACAAAAATCTCCCCTTTCATTTTTTTTTTTTAAAAAGTCCATTTTTAGCCTTCAAGTTCAGGCAGAAAACATGGCCCAAGAGTCTCAGAAAAACCAAGACAGAAATAACATTATCCCCAAAAGGTAGCGTTTCTTAAACATATCATGATTTTGAAGCGACCCTCGCGATTTTTGAGGCTTGACTCCTGGTTATTGAGCGTTGGGTGCTGCAGAGATAACCAATATTATAATTAATAACTACCTGCCCGGTTTTGCTATGAGAGATGTTTCTCACCTCATCGGTGAACAAGTGCCCAGGCCAGAAGCTGACGGAGCATGCAGAAGGACGTGAGAGGCTTCTAGGAATGAGATTCTGCTTTGTCCTGCTAAGTAGATCTGCCTGGAGTCTCTGCGACAGGGCTACAGTCACTCAATACAACTCCACCACTTAGTGCATTGCAAACTGAATTGCCCCAGAATGCAATACTGGCTGCTCCCATTCCTGCCTTCAGGATCCACTGAAGCCCACCAGACATGATGTATAGATCAGGGAGGGACCATTGAAACAGTGGGAGAGGGTCTAGTATATTAGGGGAGGGGGGCTGGGTTCTCTCCCTGGCTCTGGGAGGGAAGTGGGGACTACTGGGTTTAGAACAGGAGAGCTGCTCTTCAGGACTCCTGGATTTTATCACTGGCTCTGGGATGGGTGTGGAGGTCTAGTGGGGTTACAGCAGGAGGTGCACGGAATTAGGATTACTGGGTTCTATGACCAGCTGATGAGAGGAATGGGGCTTAATGTGTTAGGGTGGGGCTGGGAGCCAGGACTCCTGGGTTCAATGGCTAGCTCTGGGCCCAGGGAGCAGCTTGTCTGGCCCTGGGAAGGGACACATTCGGGAGGAGAGGGAGTGATGTCGTTATGGCCTTTCTAAGGACCTATGTTTCCTCCCAGCTCTGAGACTTTGGGCAAATCACTTACTCATTCCGTGCCTCTGTTTTCCTAGCAGTAACACATAACTTTCCTAACAGCTGGGAGGAGGCAGGAGTCTCTGCCGTGGTGTCTATTCTGGCTGGTAGAAGGAACATTAGAATCTGCATATCACAATGAAAATTGAAGGGATGGGCTAACCATCACACTTCATGTCTCAAACTGCTCTGTGGCTGGGCGTTCAGGAGGGACTGTTCCCATGTAATAACGTATGGAAAGGGTCTTTGTGCAGTGGGTGGGGAAGGGGTTAGAGTTTCCTTTACTATTTCTGGAATTGTCCACTCTCACAGGCAGGATCTCTGCTCGGGGAGGGGAAATACGAGGCTTAATTGAACCATGGATCTGATCAGAAGAGGGGGAGGGATTTAACACTCCCCACCCTGCAATGTCCAATATGCAAAATCATAGAATCATAGGATTACAAGGGATCTTGAGAGGTCATCTAGTCCAGCCCCCTGCAGTCATAAATATAATCTAGACCGTCCCTGACAGATGTTTGTTTAACCTGCTCTTTAAAACCTTCAATGACAGAGATTCCACAACCTCCCTGGGAAATTTATTCCAGGGCTTAACCACCCTGACAGTTAGGAAGTTTTTCCTAATTTCCAACCTAAACCACCCTTGCTGCAATTTAAACCCATTGCTTCTTGTCCTATCCTCAGATTAAGAATAATTTGTCCCTTCCTCCTTGTAACAACCTTTTATGTACTTGAAAACTGTGATCATGTCCCCTCTCAGTCATCTCTTCTCCAGACTAAACAAACCTAATTTTTTCAATCTTCCCTCATAGCTCACGTTTTCTAGACCTTTAATCATTTTTGTTGCTCTTCTCTGGACTGTCTCCAATTTGTCCACATCTTTCCTGAAATCTGGCGCCCAGAACAGGACATAATGTTCTGTTGAGGCCTAATCAGTGTGGACTTCCTCCAGAAAAGAAGGGCTGCAAATAAAAAACCCAGGGAACATCTCAAACCTAAAAAGGATTTTTTAAAAACTCAGTGTATGATAATTATACAGGAAACAGCGAAATCTGAAATTTGATAGCTGTGTTTAATGATTAAAAAGAAAAGGATGCAAATATGAGTAATTTGAGATCCACTCTCACAAATTAGGGGAAATGCCAGGCAGGCATAACATTTGCCCAGTGGGCAAAGCACCCAGAGTGCCCAGTGGGTGGGCAGCGTGACCACCAGCGGCTCCAGCGCCCAGAGCACCAGCCCCCGCACCCTGAGCGCCGGGCGGCCATCGCAGCCCCCAATGCCCAGAGCGCCGGCACCCAGCACGCAGAGCACCAGAGGCACGGCCCCCAGCGTCCAGAGCACCCTGCATCATGAGATTCTGCTTTGTCCTGCTAAGTAGATCTGCCTGGAGTCTCTGCAACAGGGCTACTCAATACAACTCCACCACTTAGTGCATTGCAAACTGAATTGCCCCAGAATGCAATACTGGCTGCTCCCATTCCTGCCTTCAGGATCCACTGAAGCCCACCAGACATGATGTATAGATCAGGGAGGGACCATTGAAACAGTGGGAGAGGGTCTAGTATATTAGGGGAGGGGGGCTGGGTTCTCTCCCTGGCTCTGGGAGGGAAGTGGGGACTACTGGGTTTAGAACAGGAGAGCTGCTCTTCAGGACTCCTGGATTTTATCACTGGCTCTGGGATGGGTGTGGAGGTCTAGTGGGGTTACAGCAGGAGGTGCACGGAATTAGGATTACTGGGTTCTATGACCAGCTGATGAGAGGAATGGGGCTTAATGTGTTAGGGTGGGGCTGGGAGCCAGGACTCCTGGGTTCAATGGCTAGCTCTGGGCCCAGGGAGCAGCCCCAACTGCCTGGAGTCCTGGGCCACAGGCCTACCCCCCTAGCCCTTTTGGTCTAACCCAGTATGGCCATTCTTCTGTTCTCAGAAAGTGTGTGAGGGGCATTGTGGGTCCAGATGTGGAATGTAGGAGAGGGAACTGGGGCGGGGAAGGTCTTGGGGAATTTGAGCTGCAGCAGGAATCACACAGGGGACACACAGGGGCACAGGATGGGGTGGAGATGGATGGGGAGTGAGTCTGGGGTCCCAGCTCACAGTAATGTCCCGAGCTCCCCAAGTCCCACTGACAGCTGAGCTCTTCCTGCCCATTGAGCCCAGGAGCGAAAGTGGGTGGTGGGTAGTTGGTGAGTTTGTATCCCAAATAACAGATGGATCTAGTGTGACCAGACAGCAAGTGTGAAAAATTGGGACGGGGTGGGGGGTAATAGGAGCCTATATAAGAAAAAGACCCAAAAATCGGGACTGTCCCTATAAAATCGGGACATCTGGTCACCCTAGATGGATCCAAGCAAGGAGCTAAGAAATATCTCCTTCAGTCACTATGTCTCTGTTTCTATTCCTCACACTCTCTCTCCCCTTCTTTGATAATGAGCAACGGTAAGAGACGAAGAGGTTAAAACCTGTGCTAGGCGGTGGCTAGCTTTGGATGACAAATTTAAAACCATCACAGCACCCTCTAGTGTGACAATGACACTATCAGATTCTGACCTTTCATTGACACTTCATTAATAACTGTTTCTCTGAAGTACGTTGCTATGATTATTTCAATGGCTCCGACACTGATATCTGCTGCCCCTTCTGGCTGGTTCATTGCACTGACAGACACGGATCTCTAATAAGAAGACAAATCCCTCCCTGCTGTGACTGCAGTTCATGGAAAAGAAGAACAGAAAGTGAAGAGAGAAGGAAAAAGAGAGACTCCCTGTCACCTCTCTGCCCTGCTCCCTCCCCCTTGTATTCTATAATCCCATCCCACTGGGTTCCCTGTGCTGGTGCCATGGGGGTGACACTAGAGTTCTGGGGATTTGGGGAGCAGGGGAAGGGGGCTCTTCACTTCTCAACATTTCACACAAATTTGTCTTTGGGCTGAAATTTCTCCTGTGGGGCCTCTCAGTCAGAGCTGTACCCCCACCCCCTTTAGTGGGGGTGGTGGTGTAAATTGCGGAGTAGGCAGAGAAGTCTCCCATAAAGGGTCATATTGTTTTGGTGACTGGTTCTGACCTGGGTCACATGTCCTCTGACACATGATCATGTGCAGAACATGGAAGCTCTGGCTTGTCCTAAATGCTGTAGACTGTGAGTTCCTGGGAAAGGGCAGGGGGAGAGGGAGCAAGAGGAGAAAGGCAGAGACATTGGAGACAAGAAATGGGGGAAGAAGAAAGAGACAGAGAACACAGAGAGACAATAAATGATTGAAGCAGAACAGGTGTCCCAACTCAATCTTTCTCATCACAGGTGTTCAGAAAGCTGGGTAGTAGTAGCTTTTCCACAGTGTCAAGTCTGATCTCTTCTCTCTCCCCCTGAAAACAGATCTCATTGAGAGCTGGCCCCACACCCACCCCTAGGGGAGGGGAACTGAAGCTCAACTTCAATCATAGAAAAATCTTCCCTGAGAAGGAAGGGGACAGCTTATTTTAAAGACAAGGTTTGTGTTTTTTCCTGCTACATACAGAGGGGCTGGATAGTGCTGATTCCAGACAAGACTCCAGGAGGATAAGGAACAAATTCAGGCTGCCAGTCACCTGCAGGAGGGAGATGATATTTTGACAGTGATGGACACCTTGTCCTAAAGGCCTTTGTCTGCCCCCTTCTAGTGACTGTTTGGTACAGGAATGCAGCCCTCACTCCTGGGTGTCTCCTGTGGAAATAATGTTTCTGTGCAAAACATAAAAGCTTTTAACAGAAAGGAGGGAAAGGAAATGGCCACACGATGGGACCGGGACACAAGGAATGAAACACAAGATGCTTCTCCCATGTGCTTTGACTTTGAACCTTGTTGTTTTCAGTGTTCTTATGTCCATGTTCATCCCAGGACATGAGAGATGGGGGAGGTGTGGGGGCTCACATAATATCTTTCAAAGGACCAAGGGAGTGTTATTTACTGCTTTTCATAACACAGGAACTAGGAGGGATCACCAAATGAAATGAATAGGCTGCAGGTTGGAAACAAAGTTAACCTGGGGAACTCTTTGCCAGAAGATGTTGTGAAGGCCAAGACTGTAACAGGGTTCAAAAAAGAACAAGATAAGTGCATGGAGAATAGGTCCATCAATGGCTATTAGCCAGAATGGGCAGGGATGGTGTCCCTAGCCTCTGTTTGCCCGAAACTGGGAATGGACAACAGGGAATGGATCACTTGATTACCTGTTCTGCTCATTCCTTCTGGGGCGCCTGGCATTGGCCACTGTCGGAAGACAGGATAGTGGGCTACATGAACTGGTCTGACTCAGTATCTCTGTTCTTAAGTTCCAACTGCTGTTTATGGAAGAGACGACCTTTCAGGCTACACAAAAGTGATGAAGTGTTTTGGGTTATCTCCAAAGCTTTTCTCTTTCACCAACAGAAGTTAGTTTTCTACAAGCTCTTACCCTCACCTGCCTTGTCTTACTTGGACTCTGAAAAGCGCTTTCTCTCAACTCCCTTTGGAGAGAAGTGAAGTTTTCCCTTTGGGAAACTATCAGGCTGAAGCAATTGTATTGATTGTGACACTAGAATCGAACGATTATTTAATATTATAAATAAATGAGTCTAAACCTGAGCTTCCTCTTTTCAAACTGGTTTTCTCAACTCAGTTCCCACTTCTCTTCTAGAAAGGACTCCAGGATGCCTGCCCACCCCAGCAGAAGTGGCAAGGAGAAAGCCCCCAGTGCTGCACTTAGTCCCAGGTGGATTGTTCAGTGGTGGGGGGAGTTGGTTTGTTTGGTGCTGAGAAAGCTGCCAGGCAGGTCTCTGGGTAGCAGATGTCCCTGCTTCTTCCAACACACACCAGGCTNAGTGCTGCACTTAGTCCCAGGTGGATTGTTCAGTGGTGGGGGGAGTTGGTTTGTTTGGTGCTGAGAAAGCTGCCAGGCAGGTCTCTGGGTAGCAGATGTCCCTGCTTCTTCCAACACACACCAGGCTCCTTCTCTGCCCCCTTCCCTGCTGTAGGAGGGTCCTATATGCACTGAGCGTAAGGCTTTTCTAAACCTTCTTAGTGCAGTTGGCAGCACGTTAGTCTCATAATCTGAAGGTCCTGAGTTCAAGCCTCAGATAAAACAACTGTTTTTGCTCCCTGCTTCAGATTTTCTTAAGGAAATCAGAGAAAAGAGACTATAGCAGAGTGGTTTCTAGACACCCTCCCACCCATCTAACACACACACAGACTTTTCTAAGGCATTAACTTTTCCTTCTCCTTTATGACTCTGGAAATACCAATTCCTAGAAGCCCCTTTCCACAGAGCACATGATCGTAGTGCAAAGAGAAAGCTGAGGGCTGCCAGGTTGTTGTGGGCAAGTAGTTAAAGGGATGCACAAAAAATCCAGTTGGGCCATCACCCCAAGCAGCTTTGACTCTTGATGACTGTGATGCTGAGATTCCACTGCCTCAGCATCCTCAACCCCCACTGGAGGCCGGTTCCTTAGACCACTGTTCATATGTCAAGACACCAGCCGGTGCAGCATTCCTGCCCAGCAAGTCACCTTCCGGTTTTCAAATTGTTTTTTTTTTAACTCTGTTCTCAATTCTCTTCTAGAAAGGCCTCTAGGATGCCAGCCCACCCCAGCAGAAGTGGCAAAGAGAAAGCCCCCAGTGCTGCTCTTAGTCCCAGGTGGATTGTTCAATGGCAGGGGGAGATGGTTTGTTTGCTGGTGAGAAAGCTGCCAGGAAAAGTGTCTGGGCACCAGATCTCCCTGCTTCTTCCAGCACAACCCTGGCTCCTTCCCTCCTGCCCCAGTAACTGCTGTAGGAGTGTCCTACATACACTTAGCCCAAAGCCTTCTTAGTGCAGTTGTAAGTGTGTTAGTCTCATTATCTAAGGGCTTGGCTACACTGGCAGATGTACAGCGCTGTGAGTTAAACCTGCCTTCGTACAGCTGAATAGGGAAAGCGCTGCAGTCTGTCCACACTGACAGCTGACAGCGCACTGTCGTGGCCACATTTGCGGCACTTGCAGCGGCATTGGGAGCGGTGCATTATGGACAGCTATCCCACAGAGCACCTCTTCCCATTCTGGCGCCGTGGCTTGTGGGAAGGGGGCGGGGGGTGCGGGGCATTCTGGGTCCTGTCCCAACGCCCCGTGATGCATCGCTTCACATCCCAGCAACCATCTTTCAACGGTTTTTGTGCAGCGCAATCTGTGTGTTCCATTTCGGTCTGTGGGAAATGGAGCCCGAACTGCTGAGGAATATGCTGACGAGTCTCGCCTTCGCGTCACGT